>OY755173.1:4980655-5093701 GCA_963576735.1 Bedellia somnulentella | reverse complement strand
CATAAAACAGGATTGCGAATGTATGTCCCATTGCCGCGACCCGTAAAAGATAGGTCGATGCCCTGAGATAGCCACGGCCGCCGTGTCCTTGACAAATCCCCTAGGAGCAAACATCAACTCCGCTTAATTATTCAGTATTGGCACAGCCTTTCTTCTTACAAGTTGAGTCAATATTTGAGCATGTGCAAGCTTATTTTTCATCGATTCGAACCGCAGTCATTAATTTATAATTTAGTAACGGGTGTTTCATATTATTTATGGTTATTTTAAATTTTGATGTTTATAAGAGTTTTTAGTCACGAGAAAATACAAAATGCATACCGAAATCACAAGATATCGTGTCTACTCTTTCTAATTATGAATATTACCAATGATAATGTCTGTTTGATATATAACTATTTATGATATCCCTCCATCGTCCTTTGAGACTAAGCAATTGTAATAAAACGTATGATTGAAATTCGTTACGAAAAACTTTTTTCCTATAAACGTCTGAAAAAGTCTGATAAATTTGTGATTCATTAGTTTTGGATACCTTGTATAGGATTGAAGTAGGTATAGTATACTCATTTAAAAACCGAATCTTCTACTAGTACACGTATTATAGTAATGATGTTAAAATATAAACATAAGTTTAACCTTATCGACATGTTACCATTAGAATTCCAATATTCCAATTATGGGAACCGCAAGAGAAACAAATGAAAACCGTTCATATCTGATTCCTGATTGCTAAAATCACCGTATTTACATTCATACATACAAACATACACATATATACGCCATTACTTACCGTTAGGGTAGGCAGAGACTATCGATCGCAACTTTGTACGATCCCGGCAAACCTCTCTAGCTTCCTTTACATCCATCAATCTTTTCATACATGCTCTTTTATTCTTCATACTTCGAACGCCCGCTGTTTGAGCACACTCTCTGTTTGGTCTAAATATGTCCTCCGTGGTCTTCCTCTACTAACACTACTTTCCATAAAAAGCAAAAGTTTCCTTTATATTACTAATACATAAAGGCAAGAAAATTTACCTTTCATTTATTTATAAGTAATTATTCCTCATGTGGGGAACCACATGAGGTTTTCATGAACAAAAACATTCCTTTGAATTTCCTACCCAAATATAGTATTGAACACACCTCGCAAGCAAGCGCACCCCATAATGTAGCCCATCATAGAGACGTCAGGCGACGGACCGGAACAGCTGACGGATCCGACTCACTGTGCCACTGTCTACACCTCACTCACGTCAATATCACTCAACTGAGATACTCTACATTATGTGCGTATCGTTTTGTCTTTTAACTACATTTGATGAACTATGACTGTTTTTCTTTAAAGTTTAACAAGAATGAAGTAAATTAAAGATATAAGGAATAGGAAAGGAATGAAGATATATTTTTTAACGGAGGTATAATTTCATAAATGCATTTGAAATGAAAAATGTATGATACAGGTTGTAAGCAGCCGGCAAGTAGTCGGTACGCTGCCAACTTGTGGATCAATACCAGGCGCAAGCTTTAAGTCCTAAGTGACCTGAGCCTACAATTTTTGCGTTTAGGAATACCTAAGTCCTATGCAACATTCTTAGTTTCATCACTTCCACATATTCATTATGATATGGATATCAAATAAATTTAATCATTGTTTTGGATTTCTAGTTTCGCAATAACTTAAAAAAATCTCGTAAATCTATGAAACAGAAGCCACTTTAAATTATTTTACATTGTATAAGGGGCAAAAAAGTATGATAAGGTTAACAAATATGACTGATAACACTCATAAGCCGGCCGGCAAAGTTGTTAGGTCCGCGGCGCGGGCGGGCGCGGGCACTAGCTGCCTACAACTGCGGGACGAAGCGGCGCGAGGGGACCCCGCGCAGCCCCTAGACACACCACCTATCTAGACCTAACACTAGGTCGCTACGTAGCCTATACAGCCTGAAATGAATACGCTTTTACAGCGACTTAAGGTTTATGAACATCGTAAATGATAACTTGATATACGTAGCTGGAATTTAGTGTTTTTAGCCTCACCTGGCTACATTAGAAAAACCTTAACATATTTACAAACTCATCTTATGAAATAAGATTGGAATTATCAAATTAAGCAGCAACGGAAATGTTAACTATTTTTCCCCTAATTGTGTACTAGTTCGTTACCTAGCCATTATATCGCGAAATTAAGACGCTATTACAACAACTAATGGTTTATGAACTTCATAAATGATAATAACAACTAAGATAAATCTATTGAGTATTGAGTATTAAGATAGCTCAGTGGTAAAACATGCGCTAATCATGCCGAGAGGCTTCAGTTCGATTACTGTAGTTTTTTTATAAACCTCGCCTCATTAGATATTTTTACTTTGACATATTAACAGAGTACCCACGTTTTGCACGGACAGTGTACTCACGTGATAGGGTGCAGGCCTATCGCCGTTTTGTACGAATACACTGTCACATGACTAAGTACAACTCAGCCATGTGGGTTTCCTCACGATGTTTTCCCTCACCGTTAACAACCAAGATAAATTAACCACACATATGTCTTTAGAAAAGACAAATTGGTGTAGGCCCGACCCAGGATTTGAACACTAGTCGTTTGCACGATAACCGAGTATTCTACCCACTGGGCTATCACGGTTGCTTTATCACGTTATGGGTACTCTGAACACCAGGTGACAAAGTCACGTGATGTTCAGAAGTATTAGTACGTCTGCCAATCCCTTCGGGGATATTCGGCGTGAACGTTTATGTTATGTTATATTAACAGAGTCATCTTTACAAATCAGGTTGAAAATACCAATTTCAAGCCTCAACGAAACCATCAACTACAAACGAAATTGCACCAGAAACTTTACGCTGCATAGTTTGCAGCTCAAAACATTTACCGTAGTGGAGTGGAATTCGTTGAATCATAGGTTTCCCCTGATGTATGATTTGCATGTCGCTGAATGGGTCTAATTCCCCGCACGTGCCGACAACTGCATGCAATAGGCTGGCAGGTAGTGACCTCACTAGCGAACGAGTTAGTCACTATCGTGCTTTGAAACAAATTACATCGGCTATAATTCAAAACACGAAAACTTTGATGTTTACTTGGAAGAGATTATCCCTGTTATAACAACAACGTTTTGAAAAAGGTATAAATAAAAAAAGCTTATTAAAGAAATAGTAAATAAGATAATCTAAGATTAATAATCGGTTTCTTAGGAATCGTTAAGAAATGTAATTTGAGATTTTAGACTAGCCTTTATTATTTTTCGTATAAAAAAAGCCCAAAACGAATTAGACTTCGTTGTGGCAGCAGGCAATAAGGAGGGATACAGATGACAGACGTGACACTAACGCCCGATTTCTGAATTGAGTATTCAAGCTGAGAACAACTTAAGTATCGTTTTGTCTCATTCAGATGTTAAGATTTTAATGCGACAGAACGATACTTAAGTTGTTTTTAGCTGGAATTATCAATTCAGAAATCGGGCGATAGTGTATGCGATCTATTTAATGAACGCCTGAAAAGTGTGCTTTCTAGCTTAATAGTACTTGTCAGGCGTTAATAAGATCCGAGCCATTTACTGCTACGTGCTTATATACACAATTGGTGGACTCAGACCGCCTTAGACTGTCGAAGTTATCTTAATATTACAAGCTGATGAGGAAACTATTTGTGGTTCAAAACAGAGCTCAACAGAATTAAATTATCGTTGTAGGATTCATTATAAAATATGTAAGCAATGAGTCATCTTTTGAGAGAATATCTGAATGAAAATTAATTTAATAACCAACCCTTCTTCTGAAAGCGGGAAAAAAACACGTGTTTTTATCACAATGGACACTTCTATGCTTGTCTAAGACTACCCTGTACAGAATATAAAGTAATATTATTCAAAGGAAAAATTTAAGCAAACACCGAAATGTTGACTGCCGGTAACAAATCATATACTAGCGCATTAATAGTGATGGGTTAACTAAAATATTTTAAACAAAGATTCAGAAATAATTCTCAGGCTAATAAATTTTACTAAATTCATCCTGCAGACAAAATAACCTTCTCGGAACAGATAAATTAAAAATAATAAGTACAATTAGGTAATTGTTCAACAGCTGGGTTAACATATGTTATTTAACGAATATTAGTTATGAAAAGTTCGTTCAACTGCTTATTATTACTTGAGATCGTTGAGTGATCGAAATTTGACCATGAATTTCAGTGATATCATGAAATCTCCTTGTTGTGGAAAAACCAGTTGTCCGCCTCGGCTTCGCACGTATGGTCTTAAATATTTTCACGGCGGAACCCTTTTGATATATAATGTTATTTTTAAAAAATGATCTTCTTACAGGTGAATTAAATTTTGCAATCGATTTAGTTGCTGCGGAACCAATTCTTTGTAATATTATGAAAAGTATCACCTCACCAATGTTCATACACAGTTCGGTTGTTCGTGAGTTAACAAGACTTTCAAGATAATATTACATATGTATATTGACCACAGACATGTATTTAATAATAATAATAATAATAAACGTTTATTTTCAGAAAACTTGTTCCATACATTTTGTTAGTACAATTGCAAACTTATTATATATATTTATTTGAATAGATGCCGCAAGTGCATGTACTTCGCGTGTAAAAACTGAGTAAAATTATCTTAGTTTATCGCCATTTGATTGGGTCCGTGCTCGAACGTTCTCGGTGACAGATGTCAAGCTAAATATAAAAAATGCCTAATTGTGCCGTATTGAGTTGCAAAAACTATCTAAATAAAGCGGGACTAATTAATAGAAAGATTTCCTTTCATCGGTAGGTCACTTTATTATTAGATTATGTGGTTTTTACTGTAAAATCAATTATTTCGTGTTCGTTGTGGTTTTACACTGAAAAACTTTTAAACGAGTGTGTATCGCTTAATTTATAATACATTGCCGCTTTTAGTTACAAAGCTATCTAGTATGGCTTGTCTATTAAAACACGCAATGAACATCAAAATAAACGATATTTTCACCTGTCAATCAGCTACATGGTACGGTTAGCTATTGTCATATTTCTGTCATTTTAAGCGAAATGTGTTGTACCTACACAGATAGTTGTATTCGATTCTAATTCTGATCGATTTTGGGAACAGAGAAATGATAATATTCGCGATGGATGTTCCATGTATCTAAAATATTTTTATTACTACAATGTTTCTGTTAAATAATTAATTGGAATACTCTTGTTTTAACTTTGTTTTTATTTAATAAAATAATAGTTTAATTTTAGTCACAAGTTTTTCTCTAAGCTACATTTCTTAACGTGTGGTATGTGTCAGTCTTTATTTACTGCCTTCCTTCACTCAGTGTTGCCAATATAAATGTACATATATACACGGACACGCCTCCTTACATAAGTTCAAAGCTTCTTAAGTACTACAGTAATTATAATCAATTAGGGAACTATACTCCTTTAAATTTAGCATTTTTAAGTTAGTGAATTTAACTTTTCCCACAGGTTTTGTAAATATATCTGCAATTTTATTTTCTGACTCTATTTTGTATACTTCCCTGCTAAATATTTTAATTTACAAAATGATAGTGAACTTCAATGTGCTTAGAATTCTTTGGAAAGTTTCCATACTTGGAAATAGCTACAGCTGCTGAATTATCTTCATAGATTTTAACTGGTTTATAAACCTTAATAAAGACACATTCATCATTACACAAATGAGATAATTTAATTCTGTTACTGCTTCTGATAATTCTACATATTCAGCAAATATTGAAGAGTTTGTTACACTACTTTGTTTTTTTTTTATTTCCAATATTGAACAAACGAAGAGTTCCGTAATAGCCCAGTGGGTAGAACACTCGGTTATCGTGCAAACGACTAGTGTTCAAATCCTGGGTCGGGCCTACACCAATTTGTCTTTTCTAAAGACATATGTGTGGTTAATTTATCATGGTTGTTAACGGTGAGGAAAAACATCGTGAGGAAACCCACATGGCTGAGTTGTACTTAGTCATGTGACAGTGTATTTGTACAAAACGGTGATAGGCCTGCCCCCTATCACGTGAGTACACTGTCCATGCAAAACGTGGGTACTCTGAACACCAGGTGACAAAGTCACGTGATGTTCAGAAGTATTAGTACCTCTGCCAACCCCTTCGGGGATATTAGGCGTGAACGTTTATGTTATGTTATTATTATGAAGAGTTCCGTACTATCATCTATAATAGAAAATAACGTTTTTGATATTTACTTTACTGTTATTTAATTATTTATTTTGAAAGGTGATATACAAGTAAATATACTGTGAAAATTTTAAGTATCTACTTATAAACGTTTTAATATTGAGCAAACAAATACGGAAAAAAACACGTTTATTGTAAGGGTAGTACTTAAAATCCTTTTTTTACTTGTATTTGTTGTTATAGTATCAAAGTCATCAAAAGCTCTGGGATTCTTGATGAGAACTTGCGCTGGTTTTGATAATATCAAAGCTATTAAGATTATCTACTGCTCGTTTGTTAGAAGCCATTTAGAATACGCGTCGCAAGTGTGGAACCCGAACTATAACATCTATATACGGCGTATCGATGGTATCCAAAGGAGGTTCCTTCGATATGTTGATTACAAAACGCGACAATATACAGCCGGTTACCATCAGAGATGCATTCAATATCATTTCTTGCCCTATCGATGCACTCGAATATAATCGATTGAATCGTTTACGCGCTGACGGGGAGTTCCCATCACTAAATTGCTCATGTGACGTCACAGTAGGTGGAAAAATAATGGCACGCTTGGTTTCTATACAAGAATTGACACTTGCGTTATCTATTCAAATACAGATCTGTGATATTGACTATAACGACGTGATAGCTCAGTGGGTAGAACACCGCTTATCGTGCAGATGACGAGTGTTCTAATCCCGGGACGGGCCTACACCAATCTGTCTTTTGTAAAGACATATGTGTGGTTAATTTATCATGGATATTAACGGTGAGGGAAAACATCGTGAGAAATCCAACATAAATGAGTTTTACTTAGTCATGTGACAGTGTAGTCGTACGAAACGGCGATAGGCCGTCCCCCTATCGAGCTAATGTTTAAATTAGTTATCGCGTGGGATAAAGCACCCATCTCTTACGCACTTAGTTAATATCGTCTACCGCCATCTCATTCTAACCGTTATCGTGTCGATATAATAGCGCTTGTACTAGCTGGGCAGGTTACAATGTCACGTGATGTTCAGAAGAATTAGTACCTCTGCCAAAACCTTTGGGGATATTCGGCGTGAACGTTTGAGTCTTGAGTATATTGGCTATAAATCCCTAAAAGGTTAAAAGAATAAGAAATTCCCAAGCCACTTTTAGCAGTTGTTAGTGATGGGTTTCCAACCCTATCGTCTAAAATCACTTAAAATTCCCCGTCTTTTACAAACACTCACTATAAGAAATGGGGTAGTGGCAGTCCCACACTACACATCTAATACACTATACACTACATAGATAACATTAAAGGCAAACAATAATAATCTAAAAAGAATGTGTGTCAAGCCAAAACCATTTTTGGGTGTGGATAGCAATTTTTATTGAATATATGTATTTTATTGCATCATTAAATAGAAAACGGTGCGCAATTTTTTTGAATTGTACTTAAAGTTTTCACTTCACTTATTAACATAAATCATTTTTAGTGCATGTGTAACCACGATTTCAAGTAATATTGTTAGTCATCAAAATAATATTTAGCGGATATTGCAATATTTTAATCAAATGAAATAGATAAAACGAAAAAAAGCGTTATAATATTTCTGAAATCGAGATCTGGAAAATCAGCGCAGTGCCGTGCAACTGGACGTTGCTATAACACTGAAATGCACGGTGCATTGCTGCAAATTTGCTCAAGTAGTAGATTCATTCTACACTTGGTCTTTATATTTGTTCTCCAACTATCTTCGTAAACACCAAGAACAAAACACGTCTTGTGCGGTTCATATCAAGACCTTTACAGATCTAAGGACCGTGCCATATATTCAGACATCGCCACATCCAAATCTACGGCCGGTTGCAGAGACTTGAAAATTAACGTTACGGTGCCGTGCCATAATTTCGACAGTGCAGTACCCTCATTCTACTTCAGAATGTCGTGCAGATATAATGTGGTAAAGCCAGAAGGTTAGGTTATTGAAGCATTGTATTTATAGACTAGGAGAGTAACAGTGGGAAAGCCACTAGTATGCTCTTCGACCCAGACAATGAAATTGGCAAACTATTTTTCGTCTTACGTTCTTCCTACCACTCCGCGAAACGTCCGCATGGGAAAACAGCCGAGAGTGCTATCTCGCTCGCTCGCATTACATATAACCTAGGTATAAGCAAGATCAACATACCTATACTGTTATTTTGGTGATGCAGCGTACATGCTGCCGGGTCCTATATAGTTCATTCCCTTAGATAGTGTCGGTGCACCCGCACGCACAACTTGATGCGAATTAAACAATTATTATTCTTCATCACTTAACGTTTCCGAATAATTACCACCTGATTCAAAATAAAAGACCCAGTATCGTCACGATCTAAATCAATACTAAAATATCAATTTCCAAATTCGTCAACTTGACTTGTTCATGCGGCCGCATCCATTGAAACTCAGCGGCTCGCACCAAAACGGCCGGCGCGATAAAAAAGCGACACTATCTAAGCGAATGAACTGTACTATACGGATAAGCTAGTTTAAGCAACATACCTATATTATTGTTCTGGTGGTGATGCGCCAACGCGGCCTGCTGCTGCGCCAGCTGGTGCGCGAGCTGCGCATGCAGAGCGGCGTGCAGCGCGCCCATGCTGCCCGGCTCATTGCGCTCTGGGGCACTCTCTTCGGGAGGATCCTCGTCTGTGGAACAACATTATGTTAGATGGTTTTAAAAATATCCGTCAGCTACTCGTATTTGCAACTCCAGGTTTATGTTAGATCGCTGGGTAGTGGCATGCGACATTGTAATCGCTTCACGGCTCACTTAATATTAAGTTTAATGCACTTCCCAAGCCAAAAAGTGAGTACTTATTATGTATAGTGTCAACTTAGAATAGATTTGGATAGTTCCAATTTCTTACCGCAGGGCATAAGAGGTGACTAAGGGTATAGAGTTATTAAGTGATTGAAAGGCGGCTGGAAACCCTTCACCAACACTACTTTATTTTTACTATCTTATCAACTTCCAACAAGCGGTGGTTTACCCTCTGAGCTATGAAGGTTATTTCGTTTACAACAAATATTGCTAAGCTTTTGACACAAACTTTATGAAAATCTAATTTATTTTTAATAAAAAACTGTTTTAGTTCCTACGTGTATGAATAGAAGCGAATGTTCGGTGTGGCTGAGAAACATGAGAGTAGAGTGAATCCAGTAGAGTAGTAATGCACTAGTTAAAGATGAGGCCCCTCAGAAAAATTGTAATGTAAGGTTATGTGATTGAGTGGCAAATAGCGTGAAAAGAGCCAATGCGGAAGATAATGTTAGTAGAGGACAACCACGAAGGACACGCCTGGACTGGACGCCTGGTCTAAATAGAGAGTGTGTTCATAAAGGCAGGCGCCCGAAGTATAAAGAATAAAAGAGCATGTATGAAAAGATTGATGGACGTAAACGAAGCTAGAGAGGTTTGCCAGGATCGTACGCAGTGGCGATCGTCATTTTATGCCTACCCCATGGCGCGAAACAATGGCTTGACTAAATGTTTGTGTGTAATAATCTATACTTACAAATATAACTTGGTACATTTACATACATACATATACTCACGGCTATAGATCCCTAGAAGGGGTAGCCAGAGCTAAGGAATAAAAAAATCCTCAGCCTCAGGGAAAAGATGGTAAAATAAAGGTTGTTGGTGATGGGTTTCCAACCGCATCGCCCAAAAATCCCTTAAAAGCCTCAATACCGTTAGTCTCCTCTTACGTACACGCACCGGAAGAAATGGGGTAGTGCTATTCTAAACCGACACTACACGGCATTTACAATAAAACCCTTATCTGTGCATGCTTCTGCAAAAAGACACCCTTCATAAGCGCCCTTCACGTATTAAATGGTGAGATAAAATCCGCCCACTACGTACTTAAATACCGTATTACGGATATTACTTCGATGTTCAATACCAAACTCTTTAAATTTAACGACACTAGTAAAAGGTTTAATAGCTCTAGTCCAAGGGAATATCACCGCACCTAGAAATGCTATTATACGAGCACTTCGTTCTGATAACACCATTTCATTATTCTGAAACTTTCTATACATATACGGCTTTAAATCTAAATAGGTAGCCAGTGATTCGCAATTAGAAATCGATAGGCGACCTTTGGAAACTAAGTGGGAAATAAAGAGAAATAAAGGAAAGTTGGTATGGTTCTCCCCGGACTCTTACTTGTCAAGTAGAAACCCATGGAAGAAATGGTTTAGTGCTATTTCAGGCTTACACTACCCAGCTATTTTTCTATATAAAAAAGATAATAATTTTAAGATATTAATAAATCATCACGACGATAATTCCATAAATCATCAGACCGTTTTTTTTATATGTGGACTAGCTTAAATATATTATGATATGACAAAATACACAATGTCTCTTGTTCGCTACCTTATAATTATTTGCTATCACTTTAAGCTATAGTTCAAT
The DNA here is from genome assembly GCA_963576735.1 of Bedellia somnulentella. NCBI lineage: Eukaryota > Metazoa > Arthropoda > Insecta > Lepidoptera > Bedelliidae > Bedellia > Bedellia somnulentella. The sequence continues at coordinate 5,083,028 of OY755173.1, read as the reverse complement.
AGTTGGAGACGAGCAGGCCGGCTCGAGTTCGATTCTCGGAGGTACACTCTCAATTTCGATTTGTGTGGTTTGTGATGAGGAAAAAACCTTTGACGTGTAGGTTCTAGCTACTATATAGTCTATCAGATATCAATAGTTTGCATTGCAGACTTGGCCAAATCACCAATTCAGATGGCTCAAGCCTTTCGGTGGAACATATGTGATGAAGTTACTTTTCACGTATTTCTACTGGGCTGCTCAAAACGAATTCAAGTAGTACAATTGCTAACATTAGTTTAATTTAAACCCAAGAAAACTTTAAACTAACAAACATATGTATATGCTTAATGTTAGTACTCACGGCTATAAATCCCTTGAAGGGGTAGCCAGAGCTAGGGAATTAGAAATTCCTCATCCACTTTTGGAAGTTGCGTGAGAAAAAGATGGTGAAATATAGGTTGTTGGTGATGGGTCTCCAACCGTATCGCCCAAATATCCCTTAAAAGCCCCAATACCGTAAGTCGTCTCTTACGTACACCCATCGAAAGAAATAGGGTAGTGCTATTCTAAGCCGACACTACACAGCTTTAAACTAAATGTGGAAAAATCGGCCTTAAAATAATAAACAGAGGTAAACGGAACTCAAATCTGTTATTCTACAGTAGCAGGGAAAGTTTGCTATGATTGCGTTTATAACCGAGACGATTCACTGGTTATAACCATATATATGGTTCATTCATTGTGGTATAATAGGATGAATTATTAACAAAGTTTGCCACAGGTGAACGGATCATCTCTAACATTTTCCAGTGCCTTGGCATAAACATAGATTTATGGATATTAACACGCTTATGTAAGCTTCACCTGTGTGTATATATGTGTGTGTAACCAACTCCTTTAAACTAAATTTTGGCTTACTTTAAACGGACCGATTTAATTCAAAATTGGTACACTTATCGAGAAGCTACGACAATAACATAATTCTATACGTTCATCCCAATATCCTAATTAGGGTAACCAGGATTAAATAATTTCAGATTATTCAGTACTAGATAGTTAAAAATAAATGATGTTTGAAAAAACAGAGAAACACGCTTTTGAAGGGTAGGCTTATATATTAGTGGGAATTAATTCCCAATATAAATATAAATCTTGAAAAAGCGTGCCATAAAATTCGTCTATCGATCGAAATTATTTTATTTTCATAAATGTGGTACACACACAGTAACCAGCAGGGCACATTTAGATCAAATAGAAAATGCGCTCAAAAAGGCATGCGTCTGAAGTAAGAATAGTAAGATTTATGTTTACTTTTTTATGCTGACTGTTAAGTGAGTCTAAATCTGTGTGAGTGTAACTATCTCTTGATTACTTTCTTTCTTTAAAAGGGCATGTATGAAAAAATTGATGAATATAAATGAAGCTCGAGAGGTTCGCCTGGAACGTATAAAGTGGCAATCGTTAGTCTCCGCCCTACCCAATGGGAAGTAATGGCGAGAGTATACTAATGTTTATATAGTTAATGTTTAAAATATAAAAGACCACTACTAATAAAAATTAATGTGACCATTCATGAAGCACATACCTATTGAAACTAAATATGTCAGATGATATAAACTTGTGTACAAGAACAGGGACCGCCCCTGCTGGGTTGGGGACATTTCAGGACTATATACGTCTAGCAATTGACGACATTTTTAATGGATTTAAAATGTACAAAGCGACATTCAATACCTTTTTTTGTAAATGAAAGTGTGAGTATTTGTAATAATGCATGTAGTTCTAATATTTTAGTAGATTAAAGAACGACTTTTTAAAGAATGTATTTGTGTAGCTTTAATTGCAAGTCGTTACCCTAGAACTATTTCAATACGACATCAGTGACAATAATTAACATATCGATAAAGCCGTTCGAAAATGTATTGTTAGGTAAATGACAGAGTGAGAAATAGTGTGATTTGAGAAGGACATTTGGCAAAAGTGTCCATGTGTAAAGTAAAGATAAAGATAATGTTAAGATGGATTGGCTAACAAGCAAGGAATATATGAAAGTATCTTGATACAAGAGATATAAATAAGCAAAGTATAGGAGGAACACTGCGAATGTTATTTAATCAAATGCAAAACATAAATAGGCAGTCCAAAGTCAAATTGTATGAAAATATATGACTAAAGGTAGACCAATATCGCACAAAATTGAGTAGAGCAGTCAAATTTATTCCTCAATGATAAGTAACATATATGTTACCAGCCAAACCCGATTTTTGGAAAAACTAGTTTCTCCTAGACTTAACCAATAATAGCGTAATTTTATTTCAACGTAATTTTTTTAGGCGATAGGAAAAACCAGTAGAGATTAGGCTATACTGGTTTCTCCTTTGGCTGAAAGGAGAAACTAGTTTAACCTAGGCAGAACTGTTACCCAGACAAACCTATCAACTCAAAAATGCAATGGTCTGGTTAGGTTAGGTTATGGTACGTTTTATACGTATGTATGTATGTCATCTTATTCAGTTCACGTAATGTAATTGTACAATAAAATTATGTAATAATCCGATAAGGCGATAATATTTAATTTTGGACAATACCAGAACTAGGATTAACTACACGTGAAATCATTTGTTAAATCTGATAAATTTAATTGGTATATATATAATATTATTTTATAGTGGCTTGATATATGGCACCGTCAATCAAACACATTGAGTTTCTCTGTAAATCAAAGATTTATTTCAGTTAATCTAAGAAACAAATCATGAAACAAATCAAACAAACATTAACTTACATACCTGTAAATCAAAGAAACGACATTAAATGTTATTATTCCGGTGTCGATTTCTTATTTTATTTAAAATTAGATATTAACTTATTCTTTGTAAAGAGAAATTTTTCTTATTTGACATTAACCAAAAGCGTGCGTCATGACCGTCACAGTTTACTCTTTCTTAAAAACTCTAAACTACCAAAGAGTTGCTATATGCGCGTGTAAATTCAAATAAAGGAAACTATAGTTTTCTTTACATCTCCCCCCCAAAAGAGATAAACAATGAGTAAAAGTGAATATAAACAATGAGGTTTATGTTCCCGGCATACACTCTTCACACGTAGATAGCAGGAGCCGGTGTGAGCTTCGATATGTGGAAGTAGTTAGACTCTGATCTCTTGTGATCAGTGTTTATCTTGTATATTGATGTAGATATTTTTTCTATAATCTTGTAGGGTCCTATTTTCAGTTCATCAAGTTTTTTCCTGTTTAATTTGTTCCCGTTTTCCACAAAAACCATGTCTCCTACGTTGAAGTCTATATATTTTCGATGCTTATCATAAATTGTCTTGTTATAATTATGTGATTTGATTGAGTTTTCTAGAGCTCTTCTCCTATCTTGGATTAAATCATGTTTAGTTCTTTCCTGTTTTAGCTCATTTGGCAAAATAGTGACATCTGTGCCATAAAGTAAGTATTTCGGAGCATATCCAGTAACTGTGTGCACTGTCTCGTTGTATTTCTTTACACAATTGTGTGCCACAGTCGTCCATGCCATTCTTGTATCTTGTTCATTTATTTTACATCTGATTTTGTTGACCAGCGTTTGGTTTAGTCTCTCATTCAAACCATTCGAGAAAGGTGAGTTTACTGCTGTAAATATGATTTGTATATTATTCTCATCTAAAAAACTCTTGAAATCTCTTGAGTTGATACCTGGGTATTGGTCCGAGAGTATCACTTCTATGTCATCACATTCTGTACAACTTTTTATAAGTTTGATAAAATCATTTGCATTTTGTCTACTGGATGTTAGTATGTATGCATACCTTGTAAAATGATCTGATAATAGGTGTAAATATCTCTTTGTTGATCGGGATCCTCCAAAGCCTCCAATGGTATCGATGGAACATATCTGAAATGGTTTTTTGGCAGGCCCCAATTGTGACATTAATCCATATTTATTTTTTCCTCTTGATTTATTCTTTATGCATATTGTGCAGCTTTCACAAATTATTTTTATGTTTTTCGTCATGTTCTCTGCTGTATACACAGTGCTTATCATTTTTTGCATTTGTTTAATTCCGATATGGCTTAGATCTGAATGTATTTTCTTCATGAGCTCTATGCTTAATTTCTCTGATATAATAATTTTTTCTTTTTCTCTTACTTTCTTGTAATACACATTGGTTTTTGTATATAACTTATCGCTCTTGCTTTGTATATATTCATTTTGATTTTGATCTTGTAAAATATCTTCTATTGTTATCATGTTTACTATTTTTAGCTGTTCTTCTAAGTTTTCTTCTGGTTCGAGAACCGGGTTTCTGCTCAGGCAATCTGCTTCAACATTATATCTTCCTGGAGAATATTTAATTTGGAAATCATATTGCGATAAATAATGAGTTAAGTCACCTAGCTCTTCGTCTGTTCTACATTTTATGTTCATATTTTCCAGTGGCTTGTGATCTGTAAAGACTGTGAATTTTCTGCCTATTAGTAGGTGTTGCCAATACTGAACACATTCTTTAATTGCCAGACATTCCAGATACACAGCCTTCTTCCTTTTTTGCACTTCATTTAATTTCTTTGAAAAGTAGGCTACAGGTTTTTCTTCGTTGTTTTTTTGTTTTTGTTTCAGAACTGCTCCTACTCCTAATATGCTGGCATCTGTGTATATGTGAATAGGTAAGTTTGGGTCATAAATTGTTAATATTGGTTGGGAACATAATATATGTTTCATTTCTTCAAATGACTCTTGACATTTGTCAGTCCAGATGAAAGGTTGTCCTTTTCTCAAAAGATTATGTAGTGGTTCTAATTTTATTGCAATATTTGGCACATATTTATGGTAAAAGTTTATCTTTCCTAAAAATTGTCTCACATTTTTTGGAGTTTTTGGAATCGGGAAATTTTTAATTGATATCAAATTATCTTTCAGAGGTCTGACTGAATTATTCTGGATTACATGCCCCAAGTATTTTACTGAATCGGCTGCAAATGTGCATTTAGAGAATTTTAGTTTCATACCTTCGCTTTGAATTGCTTGAAATAACTGCTTCAGATATCTTATATGATCCGAGAATGACTTCGAAAACAACAGAATGTCATCAATAAAACATACTGTGAACTCTCCAAGATTATGCTTCCGTATAATATTACACATTATCCTTTGGAATATGGCTGGAGCGGTCTTCAATCCAAATGGTAGACAGGTCCATTGGTAATGACCTTCTTGTGTCACAAATGCCGTTTTGTGTCTATCTGTGACACGCAGTGGTATGGACCAAAAAGCAGAATTAAGGTCCAGCGTTGAAAAATATTTACAATTTCTTGTTTTTACTATTAAGTCCTCGATGAGCGGGAAGGGCTGTGACTGTGGTACAACAATCTTATTTAAATCTCTGAAGTCTATACACAGTCTTGATTTTCTGTTTTCTTCTCTTTTATAGGCCAATGTAACAGGCGCTGCCAATGGGCTATATGATTCTTCTATTATATTCTTTTCCAGTAGTTTTGCTATTTGGCTTTCGATTTCTTTCTTGTCTTCCACTGTGCAACGATATGGTCTTTTACTGCAATATTTTTCTACTTGTAGATCGATGTGTGCTTCATAACCTTTTACCTTTCCAATGTCATATTTGTCCGTCGCAAACACTGACTGGTTTTCTGTTATTAAGTCATCAATTATTGTCTGTTCCTCAAAACTCAAGTGATTAATACAAATTCTAAAGTCTTTTGTTTTAAAACTTTCATTGTAGTTTATGATATTATCCATTTTTAATTCCTTAGAATCAATATCTGTATTTGTTTCCTTAGAAACTCTTTCCTTGTTTTGTGTAGGTAATTTTTGATGAATTTTCAGATTTTCGTCTTGAACTAGATGAAATTCTTGTATACAATCTAGTCCCACTAAAAAGTCATAATCAAAATTTTCGTTATCTATCACAAAAACATTCATTTTTTTCTCAATATCAAAGATGGCTATGTCCAGTGAAATTATTCCGATAGCTTTTTTGACGCCATTAATCGTTTTTAGATTAGTATCATTTGAAAGAGTGCCTTTGTTTTGCTTTATCTTTAATATCTTTGAGTTTATCAATGACACATTAGATCCAGAGTCATAGATCCCTGATACTTCAATATTTTTATTTAGTAGTAATTTTATCTTGATCAATGGCGGCACTATTAGTTTTTTTGGTCTTCGTACTGCAATTCACATTCCAACTCTGAATTATTGATAAGTTTTATCTGTTTTTTATCTTTTTCCGTATTCAATTTTGGTTTGAACCAACAAGAATCTTCTGGGTGGTAGCGGTCTCCTTTATTCAATTTATCACAGATATTACATTTTTCTCTAACCGGTTTACTATCTTCTTTTCTTTTTATAATTCTTCGTTTTTGCACCAAGTGTTCTAGTCTGCCAAGTTCATTGAATAAGTCTTTAGCATGAACTATTTCTTCTTTGTTAATCCTATCTGTTATAAAATCTGGTAAGCCGACTGCGATTATGTCAATTAGGGTCCCTTCATCCATTGTTTTTCTTATCTCCAATAAAAGTCTTTCTTTTTTCACTGCATATTCTACCAAAGATCCTGTTTGGTACTTGAAAGTCAAAGCATATTTGCTGTCAGTCCAACCTTTTAGTTCCAACAATTTGTTTCACCCTAAACAATTTGGTTTCACGAAAGGCCGCTCTACCACTGACGCAGGCGTTGCCCTAATTAAACATATTTTTGGTTCGTGGGAACTTAAGAATGATGCAATCGGTTTGTTCTGCGACCTTACAAAAGCTTTTGCAGATGTGCAGATCATAATATTTTATTCATAAAATTGGGACATTATGGCATCGAAGGTGACGCACTTAAATTAATAAAGTCCTACTTCTCAGATCGAATACAAAAAGTGCAAATCGATAAAATAAAATCATCTGGAACTCATGTAAAAATGGGTGTTCCACAGGGATCTATATTAGGCCCATTTTTGTTTCTAGTATATATTAATGATTTGCCGTTCATGGTCGAGAAAAGGTCTGAAATAGTATTATTTGCTGATGATACTTCTTTAATTTTTGACGTTAAAAGGAATTCGGAAAATATTGACGATGTAAATAATGCAGTTTCCCAAATTCAAACATGGTTTGCTTCAAATAATCTTGTACTAAATGCCAAAAAAACCAAATGTATTAAATTTGCATTACCAAATGTTAAAAGTGTTGATAATGAAATTACATTAAATAATGAAAAATTACCATTTACGGATAGCGCAGTTTTCTTAGGGATACATCTGGACTCAAAGCTCCAATGGGGACCCCACATTAGCGCGCTAGCTGGCAGGCTAAGCAGTGCTGCCTATGCCGTTAGAAAGATAAGACATTTAACTGATGTACAGACCGCTCGTTTAGTTTACTATAGTTATTTTCATAGCATCATGTCTTATGGCATTTTACTCTGGGGCAGAGCTGCTGATGTTGGGTCAATATTCATTTTACAGAAAAGAGCAATAAGAGCTATTTATAATTTAGGTTCACGAGATTCCCTTAGAGAATTGTTTAAAACCATAAATATAATGACACTGCCATGTCAATATATTTATGAAAACATCATGTATGTGAGAAAAAATTTGAAAGCATTTTCCAAAAACTGTGACAGACATACTAGAAGTCTTAGAGATAATAATAAAATTTCAATTCAAAAGTACAGATTGTCAAAAATAAATACATCTTTTATGGGGTTATGTGTAAAATTTTATAATAAAATACCTGATGACATTTTGAATCTAACAGAAAAGAAATTCAAAGTAATTATAAAACGCAGTCTTCATTTAAAAGCTTATTACAGTTTAAATGATTATATGATAGATGAAACTGCTTGGTGTCACCAGGGCTCTATTCAGGATATTTCCAGACATACACCAATATTGTAATTTGACTAAGAAAAGATGTGTGTTGCTGAGTTTCTTACGGGTTCTTCTCGCAACAATACACCTTCCGAATCCGAAGTAGAGTCAGTAGAGTAAGATTTAACTTATACGTAAGTTTGTGACGTTCAAAAAATAGAGAACAATTCTTTTTATTTTGAAATAAATATTTTTTATCTTTTTTTTTTATCTTTTTTTACCTTTACTGGTGTATGTTTGTAAAAAACTTGATTTCCATTCTGACCACTCAGATTGTAATCCAAACTTTATCATCATGGAGGAGTACCAATCTATGCATGTTTTATCAAGAAAAAGTCTGAGAATTTCAATCTTTTCTTCCTCTTTTACAATATTAAATCTTTCACATTCTTTTTCGAATACTTCCATCCACTGACATGCTCTTGAATTTCTTCCGCTAAATTTTTCAATCACAAATCTTTCAGCTAACTTTTTCATACTCTTCTTTTCTTCATTCTGTTTGTCTTCAACCAATTTTTCCAAAATCTTCACTATAGGATCCTCTAATGTCATTTTACTCACAGCTGGTGACTGTTCTTGGTTAATTTCTTCTAGAAATTGGTCCTGAAAAATCATGTTTCCAGTCTCATCGACATATGTTTTTAAAATTTCTTCTGTTGTTTTTATCCAAACATTTCTAGTTTGATATCTCTTTTTCAATGTACTTTTTAATGTAACGTATGTTTTCGTGGTTTGAATATGTTTATGAAGTGATATTGCTTGATACTCTTCAGGAATCAGGTAAACTTTGTCATCTAGTGTGGCAATTGAGGTTATGGCAATGAAGTTTGACTTTCCGTCCACTGTTGGTTTAATTTGAAAAGTAAATTTTAGTTTCTCCATTTTTGTGACAGTTAATGTCGTTTTATAATATTATTTTATAGTGGCTTGATATATGGCACCGTCAATCAAACACATTGAGTTTCTCTGTAAATCAAAGATTTATTTCAGTTAATCTAAGAAACAAATCATGAAACAAATCAAACAAACATTAACTTACATACCTGTAAATCAAAGAAACGACATTAAATGTTATTATTCCGGTGTCGATTTCTTATTTTATTTAAAATTAGATATTAACTTATTCTTTGTAAAGAGAAATTTTTCTTATTTGACATTAACCAAAAGCGTGCGTCATGACCGTCACAGTTTACTCTTTCTTAAAAACTCTAAACTACCAAAGAGTTGCTATATGCGCGTGTAAATTCAAATAAAGGAAACTATAGTTTTCTTTACATATATATAATTTAAAATATAAATTCGGTTCATGGAGTGTCGTGAATCAGTGATATTGACGATTCCCATTAAATGCCTTTATACAAGGTGCTCCAAATGCTCTAATAATGTATTTTATATTGAAGATTTACACAAACATATGTGTAAATATATGTGTGTGTGTGTGTAAATATATGTGTCCCTTAACTTATTTTATAATATTTATTATAGCATATTATAAATATTGTTACGATTTGTTTTTTTATTTAATATTGATTTAAGGCTGGCTGCTCATTAATGATTGCTCACTGAAATGTAATTTCTCTTTATTCTTTTAAGCGTTGAGCTATTTTCTTCTTTACTTCCAGTTACAACGGATAGCATAAGGTATTTACTGATATAAAGCTGGTTGTCGGACTTAGTATGTAAGTAACAGGCGGTACCAGAAAACCAGCTCCCCAGCAGTGTCCTGCGGATAATGTTGGGAACCTATCTGAGGTAATTTGCCTTTTTGTTGCCATATTTTTTTATTTGTAATATTTTTATATGTTGTTATATGTTTTATTTTGTCCAAAAGTGGCTGAGGAATTTCTAATTCCTTAGCTCTGGCTACCCCTTCTAGAGATTTATAGCCGTGAGTATATGTATGTATGTATGGTGTTATTTTGTTTGGTAATAAATAAATATCTTTTATCTTATCTTTAAACACAATCTCATGGAAATGGAGGTTAAGGATAAGCATTCCATATATATTTGGCCCCAAGATTAGGAAGACTAGATGATGATTGGGGAGACTAAGGAAGGGTAGTCTAGAATGAAAGATGCCAAGCTGCCTATATTGTTTTTTTCATTATTAAAACTGACAGATAAAGCTTAATGCCTTCGCGCTTATACAATTGTGGTATGTATAAGTTAAATCTTTTTAAAGTGTATTGAACCTTACCAAGGTTTCTCAGTTAGAAAAAACACGGCCTCAAATATAGCGTGGGTTAAAATTCTACGTGTTTTAAAAGCATGATGTTATTTACGTTCTACAGGATTGTTTCCCTTATCGAGCAGAGTCATTATTACATTTTCATAGCATTTGATCGCTATTTCTATGGCATAAGATCCAATTTATGGCCAGGGACTATCTTTCAATTATCTTATAGTGGGCTACCGGAGGTAGAAAAAAACGTGACGAACGAGACAATTGACTGGCCTCCTATCACGTAAGTACACTTAATAAGTATTCCTTCCTACCCCTTGAAAATATATATTTATTTGTAGTTAAAGAGTATTTAATAAGCGAAATATGATGCTGAAGAAGAGATTGGTCAAAACGCACATTGTCTATGTATAATCACTACCTTCCCTCTATAGTTATCAATAGCGTGAGTATAAACAAGTCTTACTGGCTTCCGGTACAGGAGTGACGGGACTCTCGGGGAGCAGTATGCCTTTCTGCACCAGCTCATCGCGCGGCGCTCGGACGGATATCTTTCTCTCTAAAGCTGAAATAACAGAAAATTGATATGTTATCTACTGCATTTACTAAGTCGGATTAAAAAATAATAATGAAATAGTAGTCTTGAATAGGTTATACTTTGAGCTATTCTGAGTTTACTTTACTACACTGAATCATCTTGACTATGGCATTTGCAAAAATCCAATTGAAAGACATTTTAAATTAGATAACAAAATGTAAAGGAGCGAATTGGTTTTATTTTTTTTATGACAATGCTCGGAGAACTTACTTTTAATAGCTAGTACGCAGAGATATTTCGTTCTTTGTCTAATGCAGACTTAAATACTGTTACAACTTAAACTCAAAGTTCACACCGCATATCCCTGAAGGCGTGGCAGTTGTACCAAATCTACTAAACATCATGTAACAATATTGTCACCTGGTGTTCAGAGTAACCATGCTTGGCTTGAACATTGTACCTACTTAAGTAATAAGGCGTAGAGCTATCGCCGTTTAATACGAATACACTATCACATGACTAAGTATAATTTAGCCATGTGGGTTTCCCACGATGTTTTCCCTCCCCGATATCAACCGTGATAAATTAACCACATATATGACTTTTCACTTATAGTAAGATAAGACGAATTCATGTAGGCCCAACTCGGAAGTTGAACCCAAGCCTCTCAGCATGAACAGCTATCGGTACGGTTGCCACATAAAACATCATTTATTTGTGATGTGTTTCAGAATGTAATGAATAGTCTTCACATCAAATAATCTCTTCACATACTAATTCAATTTGTACTTGAACGGCTGCATCAATAACACTTGCACATAATTCAGCCCAGATACAATAAATAGTAAACAAACCCCGCAGGATGAGGTTAGTGAAAGCGCATAGATTTTAAACTGAGCATTTTTGCTAATGACGTCTATTACCTCATACTGCAGGACCAACAGTTAACTTACTTCTAGAAGTATTCTCGAATTTCTCAGACTTCTTTTTCCGTTTCCACTTCCACGGCTTGAAGAGTCTCCCGAACGCGGAGAACTTGGATTTGGTCCGCTCGACGGGCGGCGTCCGCGCGCCGGAACCCAGACTGTTCGTGCGCACCGCCGACCCATTCTGTTTTTTTGCTGTCGACAAAAACAAGAAAGGGTTCTCCATTATACATCAGATTGTACACGAAAACTCACGTCACGAACGCATATCAATCAAACCAAATATACTCGCAACGAGCACATAAACTCGACTTCAGTATTGGGAATCACGCTAAAAGAGTAAAACTGTATTGTATTTACGACCTATGAAGTCATTCTTTGCAACATACATTGTGAGGCGCATAACAAAGTCGTACAAAACATTAACGAAGTGGTAGTATAGGTGGAAAAACGAGATCCGAAATCCGATGCAAGCTCGTTGAAAACGCATACCGATTCATTTATAACAATGTGAACATATACCCATCGGTATACGGTATCAATAGGAGCACCATTATGTTGAGAGGCTATTGTTTAACAAGCCCGGACCGTCACAATAACAGAGAAAATGGTGCTCACACAGTTTCTCACCTAACTACGTGTCTTTTTGTTCTCTCTTATTTTCAGGATGGCTTGATGTACAATGTACTGTCAGCAGATGACGCAAATAATGAGACAGAGATTAATAGTCTAACAGCGTTGAACGAATATAAATATACACAGTTATATTTTAAAATTGTATGTAGCTTATTCTGAAGGCAGAAATAGCTTACCTATGATTATCGTGAGGATGATATAGATTCAATGTCGTTTACAAAATAGAAATGAAATCGAAGTAAAGAACTTTAAGAAACCTTGAAACAACAAGTTTACAGAGCTCATCAAAAACTATCAATATTTTATTTTTATTCAAGAATAGACCACCCATAATTGGACAATACATACTAATGAGTGTTAGATCAGAATATAACGATTGTTCAAGAATAGCTACAGCCCATTTAACATTACAAATGGCAATATTTATGTAGATTTTTTAAAAAAAACTTTAAGAAACAATACAATACATATTACACAACTCACACCATTACTTCCCATAAACAATCTTCTTAATTTATCAATAAAATCATTCTCAAAATCTTCTTAACAAATAGCTTTGATTTGGTCACTGTGAATCAATAAACTAATATTAAGTATGTGTTAAAATGTGTTTATTATTTTAATTTATTCATATCGACCTTCATAGACATACTTGGCATGTGGTAGGTTCCTACTTAGTTCGAAGGTTCTAATTTTGTCTGCGACAATGTTCTGTTGACGAATATAAATATTGTTTTCAAGTCATAAATTCTGTAGCAGTAAAGTACTTATAACTGTCGACCATAACAACTATCGATGTATGTAAGCTATCGTAAGCATCGATCGATACATGTAACTTGGGCCCATATGTACAAAGTTAAGAAAGAATATTGAATATTATAGTCGATAATTTATAGGATAAATTCATACATACACACAGGGTAATAAATTACAAAGTAGTCAGAGCTGTAGAATTGGAAATTCCTCATCTACTTTTGGAAATTGATTATGGTAAAATGTTTTAAAATAAAATGGTTGGTGATGGTTGTAAAACCACATCGCCCAACAATCACCACCACAGTAAATACAAGCTTTCGTCGTGTACTTTTAGTTAATAAATATATGTTTCAACTACAGCTTTTGGGTTCTGTAACGAGCAAATCAACACCAAAGACACCTCATTTTACCGCTCTTTAAATTAAGCTGAGTATGTTTTGATGGTAAAGCTCAAGCTTCTCTTAATTGATATAACTTTCACAACAACACTGAATCAATAAAAATAAAAAAATGCCATAATTAAAGGTAAAGTCAATACTTTGATTTCACATGAACGTTACCAGTACTACTTCGTGTTTCATAAAACCGCGAACCCGATTTCATGATATCGATTTAACCAAAGCTTCACAAAAACACAAGTTTAGGCTCAATCGTGACACAGATTGACTGACACACTGTTATCGCCAACTTAGAACAATGTTGGAGTCATCAGGGACCCTCGTTCTTAATGTTTTCTTTTCTTTATCACTGAATAGCAGATAACAAATTCTTAGACAGAAATAACCTTATTTAGTGGAATGGAATTAAGCATGAGTAACTGTATGGGTTACTTTTAAGGTGCTGTAATGGATGTACCATACTCCGTGTGACGTACGCTCACGCCTTTTGTGTCCACTACGGACAGAAGAGCGATAACATTCTTACTGTACGTAAATTAATATATATATATACGCCCCCATTTTTAGGGTTCCGTAGCCAAATGGCAAAAACGGGACCCTTATAGATTCGTCATGTCTGTCTGTCTGTCTGTCCGTCCGTCCGTCCGTCTGTCCGTCCGTATGTCACAGCCAGTTTATTCCGAAACTATAAGAACTACATTATTGGAAATTGGTGCGTAGATGTATTCTGTAAACCGCATTAAGATTTTAAAATAAAATCTGAAAAAAAAACCAAAATTTTTAGGGTTCCCCATACATAGAACTGAAACTCAAAATTTATTTTTTCATCAAACCTATACGTGTGGGTTATTTATCAAAAGGTATTTGAAAATGATGTTGAGGTTTCTTATATCTTTTTTTTTCAAAACTGAATAGTTTGCGCGAGAGACTTTTTCAAAGTGCTAAAATGTGTGTCCCCCCCCCGTAACTTCTAAAATATGGGCATGATAATACTGAAAAAAATATATGATGTGTATTACTATAGAAACTACTAACGAAAATTGGTTTGAATGAGATCTAGCCCGTAGTTCTATTTTTAAACGTCATAAATCAAATTACTTACCTAATTTGGCTCCCATGATTTTCACACAAACGGGATTTTCTATATATATGATAGTACGGAACCCTTAGTGCGCGATCCGACTCGCACTTGGCCGGTTTTTATATCAACCACTCTAGTAAGACTCGGTTCTTCTTGAGAAACTTGCAATTTTAAATATATTGTTGTTGATTTTTTTACTACTTTTATACAATCTTTTAATTGTTTTCGGCATAAACATGAATTACAATTTAAGGTACCTGTGTTCGTAAGTAAATAGGGGGGTAGTTATAAGCCGTTTAATTTTTAAAAGACATGTTATTGAAATTATATGATGCAAGGAAATTATAATTTGACACGATATACCCCAGTGAGTAATTATCCTTATGGGCTCACGAGATCAGTAGACTTTGATTGAATGACAAAGTTTTAAATGATATAAAGTACACCGTAAATCCTGGTATATATTTTTTCAGGCAGGATATTAATGTGCGGGTTAGTCTAGTTATCACACTTCAATATTTTATTCTCATTATGTGAGTATCCTATCACTAGCTAACTCATTATTCATCTCATTATCATTATTATTATTGATATTTATTGTTAATCTCTGTCTACCCTTTTTTTTTAATAACATCCGCGAGTGCAAGTAGGTATAAGTAATTGATTAACAAACCATCTTATTTCGTTTATAATGTTAGTAATGTCCTTAATTATTAATCTCATTATCATTCCAAACCTACCAACTAAAGTATTCGAGCTACATTCCCAACCTTATCAGTGAATAAACCGTTTAATAGCGCGGCCGAAATAAACTATTATGATACCAAAAATAAGTTTGCTGTAAACATAGTAAGCCCGGAATTAACGAAGCAAAGGGAATAGTAGTTGTTAACATAAACAGAATATCTTATTATAGCCACCAATGAACTTAATAGCAAAAGTTATACAAGAGCTTTTTGGCTGTGCGTTTCATAATTATTTACTTGTGCTCAGAATATCCTTATATATTAAACGAGAGAGGGTGGATTTTGTGAACCAGCCTGTGTCGCGTTGCTAAGAGCTAGAAAATTGGTTCAGGTATGAAATTGAAGGTCTCCATCTGAAGTTTTACCGAAAACTTTCCATAACTGGATTAATGAAATTGTTAGCGATTTATAAATTGTCAAAATTGCCCCAGAGACTTTGCTGGATTAAAAACGTTAGCGTAAAAACCATAACAGCTTTAAGTGCAGCATTCAAGCTTTCCTCTACCATCAAATAGGCTCTATATGCCCCTAGTTTGATTCGCTCTAGTGGGGATTTCCAGCATAGCAATAAGATGAGTGTATTTATAGTCAATTTAGGTTGTTAAAAGAGAAGCCAAGATAAGATAAAACCGTTATAAGTTTGAGACAGACGCATTGCGTTGGCGGGTGAGTATCGCAATGCCATTGTGCTGTATGACTAATCACAACATTCATATTCGAGATGGCTTTATTTCAATGTGCTTACAAAAAAGAGGTCGGCTAAAAAATTGCCATACATAGGAGGTGCTTCATCGAGATATTAATAGTAGCAATGTCAATGTGCTCATCGATGGTGCAAAAAACAGGTTACTTGAGAAAAAGGCCATACATAGGAGGATACATATATCGAAAAGTTAATAAAAGTGGAAAAGGGTAATGCGGTAAATGGAGCACTGGATAGTCTAATGTCTAGTCAATCTGTGTCCGAAAAGGCCCGAATGGCTGTACATGACGCTGTTCTTGTTCCTACGCTTATGTATCGCAGTGAATGTTGGGTATGGCAGAAGAAGCATGAAAGCAGAGTGGATAAAGTAGAAATGAGATCCTTCAGAAAAGTTTGTAATGTCAGGTTATGTGATCGTGTGAGGAATGATGTGATTCGTGAATGGTGTGGTGTAAAAGATGATATTGTAAGAAAGATAGAAAAAGGAATGTTGAGATGGTTTGGGCACATAGAGGATGGATGATAGTAAATTGGTGAAAGAGATATATAGAGCCAATGTGGAAGGTAATGTTAGTAGAGGACGACCTCGGAGGACACATTGGTCCGAAGTATGAAGAATAAAAGAGCATGTATGAAAAGATTGATGGGTGTGAACGAAGCCAGAGAGGTTTGCCATGATCGTACAAAGTGGCGATCGATAGTCTCTGCCTACCCCAATGGGAACTTACGGCGTGAGAATATGAATATGACAACATTAATAGTAGCAAAAACTAGGATACATCTTTTTATTTTCAATGGATTACGAACGATTTTAGAAAAAAATACGCATAGACTTAATAATAGTTTCAACGTGTTTGTTCTTCATTCACTTTTACTTTATTCACACGATTTTTTGTTTTCCATTAATACAGAGTAACTATTAACATTTGGTTTCAAAATTCATTGGATATAGTGTATGTACTTGAATGATGTGAACGTGACTTAAAAGCGGGGTGAGGCTAGGTGTTATTAAAATTGCAGGGATTAACTATGTTAGCACTAGTTGACACGAACCGTCTCGGCTGAATACTGAAATTAACTATGTTTCGGAATTATGGAAAGAAAATAATTTATGGTTATATTTCAGTTTCCTGCGGGTGCGGTTCCTTCACAAATAAAGCTATGTAATACGCAAAATATATAGGACAACTATTAAATATTGTGTAAAACCTTCCTGCTGTCCCAATATATACAGGACTTAGAAGAAAAACGCTTTATATTTAAGGAACATACATTAAGTTTTCTTTCTTGGGCTTTCTTTAAATATGAATTTCAAAATTTCGTTTTTGTCTCTTTTTAAATTATGAAATAACATATGTTAATATATCTAGTATACAATTCGGTTTCATACATACATACATATATATACTCACGGCTATAAATCCCTAGAAGGGGTAGACAGAGCTAGGGAATTAGAAATTCCTCTGCCACTTTTGGAAATGTGAGTGGGGAAAAGATGGTGAAAATAAAGGTTGTTGGTGATGGGTCTCCAACCGCATCGCCCAACAATCCCTTAAAGGCCCCAATATCGTTAGTCGCCTCTTACGTACACCCACCGGAAGAAATGGGGTAGTGCTATTCTAAGCCGACACTACACAGCAAGATTCGGTTTCGTTCATACATAAACGTGTTACATTACATGGCATTCGTAACTTAAATACCATTAGAGCACAAGTCAATATCTGATTAAGAGCCGTTTACATAGCCCGCTTAATTTAACAAAACCTGTCTGACCCGATTACAGAAGCGTAGTAGGTAATTAAAGATAAATCCTCCCACTTTCGTCAATACCTTTAAGAACCATGACCTCTCTAACTAAAATTAACATGTTGCAATCCTTTGTGTCACACGAAACGCCAACACAACACTATATTAATGTTGTATATTTTTGTTGTATAAATTGAGAAGTTAAATCTTCATTTATAATCAAGTGCAAAGTGAGCAATAGCTAGGTACTAAGGTAGCCGTGTAATGCCGCCTTTGAAGGCCGTAAGGGTATCGTAAGAGGCAACTAAGGGTATGGGGCTTTTTTAAGTGGTTTTTGGGCGATACGGTTGGAGACCCATCACCAACGATACTTTATTTCTGCCCTCATGTCCCCCTATCAACTGCCAAATGTTGCTGAGGAGTTTCTAGTTCTGAAGTTCTGCCAATCCTTTTTTAGGATTGATGGCCGTGAGTATATGTTTGTATGTGCTAAGGTACTAAGTACCTGCAGAGGATTAGTAAGGACTAATTACATAACATAATGTCGAACGATAGTCATCAAAACAATATTCTAATTGCGTATTATAAAAACAATCAGGTAACCATATGATTGCGAGTGAATCATCACGGTGTTCTATTGCGCGTGATTATTGTTGTTCGTGTAAATATGTAGGTGGCTTTAGATGATGGAATATATTTGCGGATTCACAAAATGTGAGGTTCAGTGATAAGAGCACAACCTCCGATGTAGAGCCGTGTGGCTTCAATTCCTTTTTTGTAACTCGTGAATGTACTTTTTCCCAAAATTATATGTTATGATTATTTTTCAAGGTTGTCAGCGATGAGGAAACACTTGTAATGAAACCGATACAATTGGTTATACTGAGTCATGTGGCAGTTTATTCGTGCAATGCAGCAAAATTGATATTTTGTACAGCAGGTGACCTTTTGTCACGTGACTTTCAGAACATAGTAATACCGCCACTCCTTCGCGAATTTACGTCGTAAATAACACGTCATGTCAATGCCATGTCGCCATGTTCAATGTAATGTGTTATTTCAGCAATGAACTTATTGACTTCAATTAGTGCGAGGCGTGCCATTCCATGTCGGTAGAATCCCGTGGGTTTTCAATATTCTTATTTGCGACATACTACGCCTTCGGTTTGACTTCACGGTTATTTTACACTAGCTCGACTGAATAGCGGGGTTTCCTTGGTGTGACTCATTTATTGGATTATTTGGAGGATAATTTGTTGATGAATTATTTAAGTGCATTTGAAAATGAATCACTGAAGCAATAGTGAAAATTGAAAATCTTAACAAACAAAAATTTTAAGACAATATGAACAATAAATTATGTTGCATATTCCAAACTTATGGCCATCTATCACGACCTTTTACGCATCCATTTCAATGGCGTAAATTTTCACAAAATGTAGAGCGATACTTATCACAGTTCAATTCGCTCTCGAATGACTCCATACAAGCAGGACACGCGAACAATACAATAGAGGCAGTACTCATCAAAACGTGGTAGATAATTGTGCTTCATAAAAGTACCGCAATGTGATCAACTCTGCGTGCCCACACTATTGTTGCCGATCGAAGATATCACCACTAAATAACTGTACTTCTCGTTTCATCAATTTACTATCATTTATAATGCCAGTGCTAGCGGTTTTTGAAATATTAGTTTGTTTTTAATTATAAAGAACTAATAAATCACCTTATAGCACCCATAACGTATTATTAACTATTTTTAAATCTCTATAAAAATACGTGTCATAATTTTCATTATTCATAATCTTTTACCCACTTAACTTCAAAAAGCGGCTGGAAACTATTCAAAGCTTTAGCCTATTGAGGATTTAGGCATGTATTATATATTGCGGTTATTGTAGCAATAAGTGAAATATTTAAATAGGTTTTGAATATTTACATAGTAACAATACTCGCGTCTGTTAGTAGTCTTAATTCAAAAGGAATTGGAATTCAGTTAATTTCGTCGCTTCACTATAACATATTTCAAGGTACACGATAAAAATTTGTACATCTGCGAAATTATCAACAGATGCAAACACATAACAACAGTTTTTTTTTTAAAATGACACGCAATATGTTGATCTGTTGGTGATTATTGGTTCTAAATTTAGCATTTAAGTATATATTAGTATTTAATGTAGTGCTAGTAAAAATAATACAAGAGATAAGTGATATTATTACATTTTGTGGTCCGTCAGCGCGGCGTGAGTTGTGCGCTCGGTTAAAGCCGATAGGTTGTCATTAAAAACTCGTTTCGGTGTATGTTACTGCTTTACTTTGTTCGCTCAACGACCTTCGTGCTTACGGCCTCACTAGATACCGTGAAAACAATATGCTCACTGTCATAGGATATCTAACTCGTCATTATTATACTCATATCCACCCACTAATGATAACTAAATAAATAATTTGATATATTAGACTCTACATAACATGTGAGTCGACTCTACTATGGTTTGTTGGGAAAATGACGTTACGCATTTTGCGTGTTTATCTGACATTTATTTGTTTTAATATTTAAAGCTTGATAGAACCTTCCTATGTCCACAATTATAATTTTAGCTCTACATTATAATTATAGCACCTGCGTGTGTTTATATGCAGATTCTGAGGATGTGGAAACTACGTTACAGTGCATTTTCATAATATTATTGTTTTATTTAATCCTGTTCATATAACACTATATTTAATTCAATAGCGTGGGTCATAGATAATAACTCAATAAGATACTATACTATATGGATGGGCGATAGAAAATATGATTTCATAATTCTGATTCGGCGATCCTGCCGAATCTTTATACAGTTGTATACAAACAAACATAGCTAGTCTCAAACTTATTTTCGTATTGAAAACTGTGTGTTTCCTTCCATGGTGGTGAACATAATTCACCATGGATAACGTAATATACTACAATGAAGAGGAAAGTATAAAAGAAATTTGGCGTAGTCAATGTAGAGCAAGACAACAATTAAATCGGACCACGGCTAGTAACTGAAGTAAAACTGACGATAAAACTTTCGTTATATTCGTGCATATTCCGACCACTTTAAGAGCATATCACTAGAGTTATAGTTTAAAGGCCAACGTTCAAGTGGAATTTAAGTTTCGCAATTGTATTGTTAGGAATGTTGGCGTAGGGCGTGTTGGTGAAAGACAGACAGTGCAGCGGCGCGGGTACTGACCGGCGACTGCAGCCACTTCCTTGGCCCCGACGTGCAAGATGTCGCTGAGAGACAGAGAGCTGGCTATCAACTGTCTGCGCTCCTGGAAATTGAGCTGGTCCAGGCTGCTCGTCTTGTTTCCGCGCACCGCCGGAGCGGGCGCGCCGAACGACATGTCAACTACGCGCCGCCATCCCGTTGGATATCACCATTAACATTAACAGAAACCACTTCCAAAATGCTCGCACACAATATGTTTCACCAACAAAAGCACACGCGAGAGGCCGGGGCGGGTGCGCCGGGACAGACGCGCGCCGGCTAACTGGCGCGCGACGCCGGCGGGCGGGGAGGCGGGGAGGCGGGCGGCGGGGCGGGCTCCCCGGCTGCACTGCTCGCTGCACTCGACGCGCCTCGTCGCCTCGCCACCGACCGACTCGACTCGTGCCTCCGTCTCACGTCACAACATACTACCGCTATACATCTACTACCACAACCCTTCGACACGCTATTATTTATCACCGCATAAATTCACCTTTTTTTTAAGTTGTATCTTATTAAATAGTCAACGGTCATTCAATCAAAAGGTTAACGTTTTGAAATAACGTATTGAATCAAACAGGTGAGACGAACATTAAAGCAGAGAAACCCTAAATAGTATAGAGTTCTTTTAGATCCCATTCCATGACGGCGCGAGTCAATGGCATTGACCAGTCGAACGAGTGCAAGTGCTTACTACAGGTAGCGGATAAATGTGGGATGGCGGGATATAATAAACGGTAACAAAAACTCAGTTAACAACTTTTTATAACCGTCAAGTTGGGCAAAAACTCTAGCCTTTAAGGTAAACGAATACTTTAGATACGCGTTGGAACGAACTCAAATAAACTCTTAACGAGGAACAACATTGTCAAAATAATAAATTAAGTATGAAATAAAATAATCTACGGAATGCATACTCAAGATTTTAGCCTTGATATTGCAAACAGCAAAAAACTAAGACAAATATAATAGGGATGTACTCACAAGTTTCTAGACGATCGATAACAACACTATCACTCTTGGAGTCCTCATCAACCGGACGTTCGTGATAAACGAAAGACATTATTCACTCAACGCATCGGCATTTGATATAATGCAAAGAAAATACACAACCCGAACGAAATTTCAAATTGAACTAAGACACAGAAAATACGTTGTGATTAGATTACGACGATAACACTATCCTTATCATATTTTGCTGTAATAAAGGTGCGCCTAGAACACTACACAACATTAAGATTTATACAAAACAAACTTTAGCTCGTTGTTTCGGCAACTGTGAATTTGAAGATAAGTAACATTTATCGAGTCAACTTATCTGAAAAATCATGAAACAAAGCTTGTGGAAAAAGTTGAGCAAATTCCTGGCTTTGACTTATTAATATGGCCCCAGGTAACAAGATAATGTTGTTTCTTAAGAAGGACAATCAAATGCCTCTGTCCTGTACATTTATTTTATACTCGTACATTTATTTTATAGGTTACTCATGTTGTCCGCAATGGTAATGGTAGTAGTAAGTACTTCTTGTTTTTATCTTTTCAGTTAATCTCGTCTTACTTTTATCGACTTCTTTATTTACTCTAATTTCAAACATTCTGATAAAACTACAAGGTAGTTGAAACGGAAAAAATATACACATAATTTAGAAGAAAAAGTAAATATTGAATTAAAATATCTTTAACTTTTTGTGTTACAATTATTCGAGAACAATGTGGTTTGAAAAAGTTGTAGAGACAAGAGCAGAGATGGGAATACTTTTGGAGTCATTCTTGGAAAGGGTTTCTGTGTAGCGTCTTGAAAGAGTTATACAGATTCAATGTTATTTGTATAATTAAATGGCGAAAAACAAAAAGAACATGTTTTGCTTTAATTAACTTACTCATTACTTTTAGAAAATGTAGAGCCGTATAAGATATATTTTTTGACATTAGTAACATAGCAGTATGACCAGGAGGGCAATTCTCGCAAGTTCGATATCATTACTATCATAGAAATTATATCAAGTGTTCAATGTCGTGTGCAAAATATCACAAAGTGAAATATATTTCTATTGATAGATTGAAACTGTATTCTCGCACAAGGTAGTAATTTTTCCTAAGACATTAAAGAACGAAGACCGAAATCAATGATCCAAGCGAATGATTTGAATGAAAGGTCAGTTTAACTGTCATCTTAGATATGAAAAGGTCTTCATATCTGTCAATATTTGCATATGTTTTGGTTTGTTTAAATTTTCCTTTAAGTGTACTTTGCCGGTAACTAGCAAAGTCTGAATTCCCAAATGGACCATCCGACAACCGGATTTAGTTTTGGAAATTTAATAATGGAAAAATAATATATTTTTTATATTTTAATAATATAATTAACGTTAATCCAAGTAGACATTATTTACAACTTCTAAGACTATTTGATCAATGATCCATTTAATCTATTTACCTATATTTCAATTTTCTATCTATATATTCAAACAAAATTTGAAAACAAAATGGCTACCGTTCGCACGACATCTTCAAATATCATCATATCGTCTGATCGTGACCACACGATATCATCCTTTGATATATATCATCATATCGGCTGGTTTTCAATAGAAAAATATCGATCGGATAGAGTGAGAATAGCTCAAGTCAAATATATATCGCAAAATATCACAAAAGTGATAAATATCGAAAGTGATATAATATCTACCGTGTGAGAATTGCCCTCCTGACATGCATCTGTCCGTTCTTACATATTTCATATTTTTTAAAAATAAGAACAACCACTACTGAATTTGACAAATTATTCACTCTAACATTAGGTGCTCTACCTTTTGTGTGAAGGTTTCATTTATTTTGCTTTCTTCAACTTTTGCAATAATGACAAAGGGGTGCCATTGCACCTGATTAAATTTTTAAGTCAAATAAAATTAGTAAAATCATTGCCTCTAGACTATAATGTCACATAAATTGCATATAGTACCACTAATCGTTATTCTTAAAACTTATTACACACAATAATATTTCTATGCAATAGTACCATTATGAAATTAAAGGCTTTACCATAACCATAATATTTAAAAAAAGGAGTTGAATGTGGTGAAATAATCACAACCCTTAAGATTTTAAGTGATTTGCCTATTGGCGACTACGCTAGCCGAGGGTGTTTTGGGAGACTTTATCTAATAAAGTAATGCCGTGATACTTCCATACATTGCATAACCTTCTTTTGAAATAAGTGATCCAGACATTCTGGACAGCTATGTCTTACAAAAATGCATTACACATGTATGATTGCAAAATCTCGAAAAAATAGTTTTAGGAGTTCACCTCGAAGAATCAAACCCAACACCTGCGGATCATGATTCCAGCGCTCTAACTATTAGACCTCAGAGGCAGTTTTTAAAAAAAAAACATTTTGGTCTTCCTGTAGAGGTGCAATTAGCCAAGTCTCTCCCTATTTCCAAGAACATGGTAAAAAAACACTTCTTCTCCGAAACACTATAATATTATTTGTGTTGCATACAAAAGTTTATATATTCTATTATATATGTCGTAAAATCGGCTGTCCCAAAAAGAAAAGCAGTATGGCACAGTTACCATTTTTTTCAGGAGAGCGAAAAAACATATTTTTGGTAAGCCACACAAAACTTAACAATAATCGATCAATATAAGTATTGGGTATCATGGATACTATGATTGCGCATTTATTTGTATTTAAAAGAAGTATATTAACTGATTCGTGCATGTTTTACGGCACTAAATAATTTAAAATTTGTTTTCATGATTTGTTTAAATCTGGATTACCATATAAAAACACAGCAACGCACCTTGTCCTATTGTAATTTATGGTTATTTACTATAACATACATACATATACTAGAACATACATACATATACATACATAACTTACTCACGGCTATAAATCCCTAGAAGGGGTAGCCAGAGTAAGGAATCAGAAATTCCTCAGCCACTTTTGGAAATTGTGTGGGGAAAAGATGGTGAAATAATGGTTGTTGGTGATGGGTCTCCAACCGCATCGCCCACCACAACAAAACACGGTAAATACCAAAATAATTGGAACTAAACTTTTTCAAATTGCGGTACGGTCAGCAACATAGTCACTTCACCCAATACCTTTGTATGCTAGAATAGAACTAACTGAAAATTTTTCAAAGGGTCTCCGTTGAGTCTTGGTCACCTCTTCTTTTTTGGCCAATCGAATTAAGCATCGGGTTTCCACAATCTTGATTTTCTATTGACATTGCAACACAATATTTTTGAAGTCTTCGAAATCAGAAACTGATTGATTTCTAGTAATTTTTGTCCAATATTACCGTGAACGGAATCATCACTCATGAGTGTGACCGTTTGTTAGATAGCAGCAATATGCAGCAATCAAAATTATTCTACTCCGCTCCATTCTCTTTAAAAACAGTAAATTACGCTTGCAAAAATAATTACATCCAGTAAAAAACCGGCCAAGTGCGAGTCGGATCGCGCACTAAGGGTTCCGTACTATCATATATATAGAAAATCCCGTTTGTGTGAAAATCATGGGAGCCAAATTAGGTAAGTAATTTGATTTATGACGTTTAAAATAGAACTACTGGCTAGATCTCATTCAAACCAATTTTCGTTAGTAGTTTGTATAGTAATACACATCATATATTTTTTTCAGTATTATCATGCCCATATTTTAGAAGTTAAGGGGGGGGGGACACACATTTTAGCACTTTGAAAAAGTCTCTCGCGCAAACTATTCAGTTTTGAAAAAAATGATATAAGAAACCTCAACATCATTTTCAAATACCTTTTGATAGATACCCCACACGTATAGGTTTGATGAAAAAAAAAAAATTGAGTTTCAGTTCTATGTATGGGGAACCCTAAAAATTTTGGTTTTTTTTTCAGATTTTATTTTAAAATCTTAATGCGGTTTACAGAATACATCTACGCACCAATTTCCAATAATGTAGTTCTTATAGTTTCGGAATAAACTGGCTGTGACATACGGACGGACGGACGGACGGACGGACAGACAGACAGACATGACGAATCTATAAGGGTCCCGTTTTTGCCATTTGGCTACGGAACCCTAAAAACGTGCTCTAGCGCCGATGCGACGAACGGCGACAAGTAGCTGCCGCATCCCCCGATGTACCTGAAGCCACCTCCAACGAATGTCGTGCGGAATCCGCTTCGCGCCAAATAGAAATTTCGTGAAATTTAGGTTTAAATGTTGACGGGCATGTGCTTTACAGTTAAATTTGTGGGCATCATCATCTTTTTTCAAGCATAATCCCCATATAGGAAACCCAGCAAGTCTCATTCACAATTAATACAAAACAGTAAGACTCGCGACTTACTCTGTTTAATTTTGGTAACTGTTCCTTGCTTCGTTTAGTTTTTGGGGATCGCTTTTTCACAAGTGGACTTGCTGTGTTTTGTATTTTTTTATCTCGAAAACTAGAGCCTCTTTTTATGAACGGGTCTTTGCATCTTAAGAACATAACCGTCAACACATCGGTACAAAATAATGTTTCACAATACTGTACATATCACGGTCAGGGTTATCATGTATGTACTAGTGTCTATATTGCTCTACATAGTTAACATTATCCTCGCGCCGCACTATACTATAGAATGAATAAAAAAATTAACCCTTTATTTTAGACTAAATAGGAACCTTAATAGGTTTGTCGTAAGACAATAGGTGCGTCTTCGAGTCCTGAATAGACACCTAAGCTCTCTCTCTATCTAAATACATACATATACTCACGCCATTATTTCCCATTGGGGTAGGCAGAGACTATAGTCTATAAATAGCCACTTTGTACCTGTGTGTCCTGACAAATCCCTCTAGCTTCCTTTAAATCCATAGTCTTCTCATCTCGGTCTTTATAAAAAATATTAATCATGCTTTAAATTTGACAATTTTATCAAGGAAGACATGAAGAGGAAGCTCACATGATTTAGATAGTTATGTGAATACCCTAACAGCCGGTTTCACAATTGAGCATTCTAGCTCTAACCAGTTGATTTTTTATCAAAATCTAAGTAAGTACTTAAGTTTAAGGTGTTTCACAAAACAAACAATGCTCGTTGCTAGTATGTGATCAACAAAGCATCTATGTCAGTTTGTAATCAAGATTTCAATTTACGCACAAAAACCGGTAACTTACCGATAATGTTATATTTCTGTAATTATGCTTTAATATAAATAGCAATTGATTCTAAGAACTCGATTAAATAATGTTTCATTAGAAGTTACATTTATAAGAAGGTTTTGAGACCATTTGAATAAAAAATAAAAATAAATAAACAAAAAACTTTGGGAAACGGAACGTATATACGTCAATACCTCTATTCGTCAAGCCAATCACACTCATTAATCGTCTAAATTGTATCAAGTTCTGTTCTGTATGTTTGCTTTGTTTTTATTTATTTCTATGTGATTGTGTTAAGATTTCTATCATGTATGTTCATGAATGAGAAAAGATATTCACGGATATCCGTGGAATCTTTTGTAGTGCAAAGCACCGTGGAGGTGGAATAAAAATGGGAAAAGAATCCAAAAACTTCGGCGTATTTTGCCTCCGAGGTATCTGCTGCGGCTCCTCTAGTGATAATAATGATGTATCCGAAGATATCTCCAGAAAGTTGTCGAAAGCAATGTGTTTACTTCACAAATTTGAAATTGACAACTTAACTCTCACCTTCTCAAATCAGCGATGATTACCGTTTGAGTATTGTCAAACGAGTTCAGAAACGCAAATTTCAACAATTATGTCGAATTATTAATTGATGCTCAACATTTTGAGCATATAATCAAAATTTGATTAAATTACAATATTTGGTCAATTCAGAAACGTAATTTTGGTAAAAAAGTACGTACTTAAATACGGTTTGAGAGGCTTTTATCGTTGAATTCTCAATTGTGAAATCGGCCGTAAGTCTTTCTTACTTCTAAGTATTTCTATAAGCTAATTAACTATTTTATCTTTTTACAAAATCTGAGGCCTACTGCCTCCGTCGTCTCGCGGTTACGCGCTTGGTTTCAAGTACGGAGGTCTCGGGTTTGATCCCCGGGGGGTGGTAATCTTACAAATTTAATTTGTAAGATTTATCCCGTCTGGAAGGATATTGCAGGCTTGAACCACCTTATTATCCGAAAATTAAGATGATTCCGTGCTTCGGAGGGCACGTTATGCCGTCGGTCCCGGCTACTATAGCCAAATCACCCTATATAGGGTAGGCTCGAGCCCCTTGGTGGGGACATATATGGGCTGTGAGGAGGTCTAGCTTACACTATGAGTCGACAATGTTTAATTTGCTTTGTAAGATTTAACTGAGATGGTGGAAAGAGCCCACCAATGAGTAGTACGTAAGTAGTAGTATCTAGACTACTCATCGGTGGACACAATAAAGACATCCAAGTTGGATGGGTTACTTTAATTCTAAACTTGCGACAACGTTGTTCGCCAAATCTATTTAACTTCAAACTTCAAATTATTTTTTGTCTTATTGTAGTAGATAAGACGTAAGATGATGTTAGACAATGAACCCTGCTAGGGCACTGCAATATCTTATAAACTATCTTTACCGTGTGTTCAACTTTTAGCTCATAAAAAACTAAGTTTCATCAGGATATAATTTTCTTAGAATATGTTATCTCACGGTGTGGTTCAACAGTATCGATAATAATACTATCCACCTTGATAGCTTTGTGGGAAGACCATCGCTTCTCATGCATAAGAAGTAACAAGTTCAAATTCTGAGTCGGCCATACACTAACGTGTCTTCTCTTAGGTTATTTTGATGGTGAATGTATCAACTTTATAAAAGGTGAGGGAAAACATCGCGAGGAAACATTTGACAGTATGTGACAGTGTATTGCCCTATATTGCCTCCTACCACGTGCATATACTGTTCAAGCAAAGCGTGGGTACTCTCACCCCAAATGATAAAAATGACACGTGATGTCCAGAGTATTAGTACCTCTGCCACGCCTTTGGGTAATTTACGGAGTAATTGTTGAGTTTTAAGAGTTTATACAGTAAAGTTTGTTATTGGATAGGAGATTTTCTTTAAATTTACTGAATCGATGCTGAGCATTATTTCAGTAATTGAAAGCTTCCAAAAGTGGCTGAGGAATTTATGATTCTCGGCCCTTCTAGGGAAATATAGCATGGAGTATATGTATGTATGTATGTATGAAAGCTTAAATATTCCATATTAACATAGGTATTACCATACATCGGTAGAAGCCGGGCTCGGTGACTTGCGTTTTATAAAGACTAGCTTTTTGCCCGCGACTACGTCCGCGTGGACTACATTTTTTGCTCCCGGTTAAAATCCAAAATTGAAAATTGCTCGCGAGCGAATAAATTCAATCTCGTGACTGACACATTTGCGCGCGCTTTTACTCCAGCTAAGTCTATGGGCCAATTTTGACAATTTATAAATCGCTAAC
This sequence comes from Bedellia somnulentella, assembly GCA_963576735.1. Lineage (NCBI taxonomy): Eukaryota > Metazoa > Arthropoda > Insecta > Lepidoptera > Bedelliidae > Bedellia > Bedellia somnulentella. Next base: position 5,053,752 of record OY755173.1, on the reverse strand, counting down.
AATTTAACTAATCCAGTTATGGAAAATGTATGAGTTTTCGGTAAAACTTCAGATGGACCTTCAATTTGATACCTGAACCAATTTTCTAGCTCTTAGCATCGCGACACAGGCTGGTTCACAAAATCCACCCTCTTTCGTTTAATATATAAGGATAAAATAATCATGAATAAACATTATTATATTATCATAACGACTTTTAATATATAATTCCGCAATCGTTTATATCCTCCCTGTTAACAAAATAAACTAGAGAAAGTTGGTGATCGGGTCTATCAACCCTTGCCAAAGTTTAACGCCAAATATATTCGCAAAACGTATAAACTGTGATGAAGGAGTTGAGACCTAGATGTGACATAGCTGAGAGATAATTTCACATGCTCTAGAGCTAGGGGAGTACGACACACTAGATTAAACACCAGCAAGGGTGCTCTCGTATTTATATCTTGCGTCCTACTAATGTATTGATGCATTCATTTACACTGCACGAGTTTCGCTACAAAGCGATTAATTATGCGACCAAGCATTAACTTCTAGCCTCACTTTGAAAATAGAAGCGACATGTACTCAGATTTTACAGTTGATACGTATGAGAATATTACAAATACTTTTTCTTTACTAAAACTATATGTATCAGTTCTTACATTGAAAAGATATGAATGAAAAACAGCATACAAAAACGAGAGAAACGTCAGCTAAACGATTTTTACTTTACCATATGGAATATTCTTCTATATCGTTCTACTCAAAAACAGAGTATACATATTCGTATGAATCATATGTTATCAATAGGTCACTGTTCGTAGACGAATCCTCTCATAGCGTTACATAATACGGAGCCAGGAGTCTCACCTGTTCTGGTGTATATGGGGAAATCACCATCGGAGCGACTGTGGGTGAGCATGGGACCGTAACACCTCCAGGGCGTGCGGTCGCGCGGCGCCCGGGGGCCCTCCACGACGCTCACCTCTGCGACATAAGTTGCAGACACAACACCGCCGCAACAGCGAACAACGTACTCAGCAATTGCAACGATATCACGACACGGTCAGACTGCAACAACAGCCATGGCGCCGCCGAGACGCGACCCGCGGAGAAGCTGCGCGGCGCATCTCGCGCGCGCAACTCTCCCCTAACTTACTATTCTACTCCACCCTCCAATATAAACCCCACGTTTCATATTCCGTCTCTTTCCTACGCATTGAAAATCAAAGTGAAAACCTAAACAAACGATTCAAGATAACTGACACGCGGATCATTCCAGTCGGATGAGATTTCGCATAATACATAAATGTATACATCGTAACAGACACAACAAATGAATAGATGCTAGAGCCAACTTACCTATGTCTCCATTGGCTGTCGACGAATCAAATGGTATTGAGAGATGCCGTCCACCTTTCCCGGTCGGAGGCACCGTCAAATGTGACTTGTGATTTTCACCTGTAATTAACCACATATTTAATAAACGTCATAATTTCTGTCATACCGGTAGGTGTTTGCTGTTGCATAGTTTAAAAACGTGTTATATTTTTAAGTCATTAATATCATAAACTATGTCTGGGGTTTTGCACTGGAATATATACATAGCTGTGTATTGTCGACTCTGAATAGCACTAACCCAATTTCTTCCCGTGAATGTCACACGAGGCGACTTACGACCGATTTCTGAATTGAGTATTCCAGCTGAGAACAACTTAAGTATCTTTCTGTCGCATTGAAATCTTAACAACTGAATGAGACAAAACTATACTTAAGTCGTTCTCAGCTTGAATACTCAATTCAGAAATCGGGCGTTAGGGTTTTGCACCTTTTAAGAAATGTTTTGTCGATTTAGCTGGAGAGTCTGAAGATCTATCACGAATTATTTGGTATACAAATTACTTCCACGTTCGACTTCGTATTTCCAATTGAATTGCTCTGGTTAACCCTTTTTGGGATTTATGGTCGTGAGTATATGTGAGTATCAACAAAGAAAACGATAATGCTATTTTTATCCGTGTAGAATAAAATAAAGCATAATTTAAAATATAACTTTTTCCTTCGTTACATGCTGTAGGACTATTAATCTCTGCCTTATTATATGCGCCATCTGCTGACAGCACATTGTAAATCAAATTATCCTAAAAATACATACAGATCAAAAAGAACAGAAGACAAAGAGAAATTGTGTGAGCATAATTTTCTCTGCTTGTGAAACAATAGCCTGTCAACATCATAGTGCCGCTATAATCTTTTTCTGAATCTCTAGCTACCCATTTATGGTATCTGTGCCCTTAAGCATTATTAGTTATATGTTGAATATGAGATCTTACTATTTCCAGAATATATGTCATGGAGTGTGTGGGCTTAAAATATTACTAACCCACTTTTTCCCGCGGTCGCCGTAAGTGGCGACTGAGGAATTTAGGACGTTTAAAGTGATTGTACGCATGGTATATGACTAAAAATCATCACTAAGTCATCCACTATAATGAGAATATTTTATTTTTCCCACGGTACTCCCAAAAGTGGCTGAGGATTTCCTAGTTCTAAGACTCTGGCTACCACTTTTTATGATTATTTTCAATTCATGGCATCAATGACGCCATAAAATATCCATTAAATGCTCTTGATAATGTTTCAGTCAATAGGGAACATATTATATAAGACAATGTATCATAGATGCTAATATAGTTTGCAGCAACTGTAACTTATAGCTTGCTAGGATTGTTCTGTTAACAAGCTATTAAATTTGTAGTTTGAAAACAAATTAAAACTTCTTAGTATGACATAGGAATAAGGCAATTTAAAAAAAAAGTACAGCCTCACTGATAAAAAAACACATCTTTATACCCTCATCATACATATACATCTTTATCTGCAGTGCCATTTGGTAGTTTGATGTATTTAGAGATGAGTAACATTTCTTATAATCATTTCCTAAATAGTTTCAGAGTTGTTTATATTTCCTAGGAATAGTATGATTCCTGGGGTACATTTTCTTTATTACTTCCATTATAAATATTGTACCCAACCCACAAAAAAAATGCATTATTAATTAAGCATTATCATGATACACTTATGTGTACACCATAACATTTGCACATAATTATTGTATTAACATTTTAAGTTGTAGGATAAAATATTGTTCATTCTATTATTTAAAAAAAATACTGAATGTTACAATGCCTCCGTGGCCTAGCCATTAAATGCTTAACTCACGATTGGTAGGTCTTGGGTTTGGTTGGATAGGTGGAGAAATATATGGACTGTGAGGGACATAATAAAGTGTCATAATAAAAAAAAACATGAATAACAATCCAAATTTAATTAAATAATTACTTAACATAACCTTATAGCATCATTTAAATATATTTTTAATTTAAATTATATCCCACAATGGGTTGTCTATATTAGACATGAAATCAGAGTAGTCCATGTGATCATGTATACTATGAAATGGTCTATGCTCATGTCGACTTGAGCGTTCACTTCTTGACAAGTACTCTTTTTTGTACAGTTCATGCCAGCTATTCTCTGAGTTATCACATAACTTAAAATCCCTTTCACACATTGCTTGCCAAACCACATCATTCATTGTTACACCATGTAATTTCCAACATGTATTTTTAAAATTAATTATATCAGTAATTTTTAAGTACATAATTATTTTCAGAAGCACTTCATCTGGTAGTCCAATTAAACTAGCACTAGGATATCCACAACAGCTAATAATTCTACTTCTAGCTATTGACAGTATTTTATTCTTGAATATGTAAACTAAGTGCTTCAGATCTCTAAATATCATAGGAATTGTTGAAGCCTGTGGGGAGACCACATATCTGCTAACAGGTATACATACTGAATAGGTCTCAGTGTCTTTTCCCAAAATGACTGTATTTATCAAACACATTGCACCTAAAGGACTAACAAGAAGTTTTAGAGGCATAACTTTAAATCCATTTAGTATGAATTTTAATTCATAAGTACCATTAGGTAGCCGCCAACTATGAATTTTGTTAAGATCTATTGAATCTATTGGTGTTTCTATTATTTGATCCTCTTCAAGTGGTAAGAATCCATGTTCAATCATGATAACAACAAGCAGAACGACAAACAAGTCTTTCTGAATAGAGTCAATTGAAGAGCTTTGCTGGACAACTCTTTCTGCTATTATTTGTAAAGGCTTTGAAACTGCTTCAGTTGTACTGTCTTCTAGAGATATTTCCATTCTGATTCCAAGTAACATGTAGTTATATTAAATGCACTTGATTATGACTATTATAATATATCAAATTATCTTCAAAAAGTGTAATTAAATAAATACACATCGGTGCATTCATTTACAACTCAACAATGTAGTAAAAATCTTTTGTCCCAATCGTTGCATAGCAATTTGGATGAAGAACAATAATATTTAATTCTTTTATTATGTATTATTATACTATAAAATATTGTTATAATTGTTATTGAAACCAAAAATCAACAACAAAATTCGGATCAGAATGACATTTATTTTAATGACAGTTGACTTGACTTGACAGTACTGACGGTAAAACTTTGTGGGTTGACTCAATTGACTGATGTGAATGAAAGGTGAACGAAAGTTAGGTAGGATTTTAATTTTTGCTAGCTTCCAACCACACCACAGCATTGCCTGCATAAATTCATCGATGCATTTTTAATGAATGGTGATATGCAATGTAGTGCAGGTGGTCCCATTGACCGTTCAGGAACTAATGATTGGATCCTGGTGAAATCGAAAGAATTCCTAACGTTTTTGCCTATTTTTTTAAATTTGATGATGAGGTGACCGTATATAATCATCGGAACGCTTCTATACTGCCTGTTTTTCTTCTCCCTATTACTTCGAGACCAGTGGACTGAATTTAATAATTCCTAACGTGAGCAGGAGCTATCGCCGCAGCAGGGTAGCGGGGATGAACTCACAATACGTATCTTAAGGAAGAACGCTGGCTCATCGAGTTTAAAATATTTCAGTGCGAATTACTTCTAACGACGATATGAAAAAAACCGGTCAAGTGCAAGTTGGCTCGCGCACCAAGGGTTCCGTACAAACCTGTAGGTATATAAGTAAAAGTTCACCCATAACGCCATTTTCAATATTTTTTTTATTATATGATGTAACTAAAAATTTACGGTTTTCGTAATTTTTCTTTTATTTGTACAAGACGATACTTCGTACTAAATTTCAAGATTCTAAGTTCACGGGAAGTACCCTGTAGGTTTTGATTTCCGTGCGAGTTTCGAAAATTGCCTAATTGGCTGTATCTTTTGATTGCGTTGGCTTAGGAGTTTGATTTTCGACAGCTTCCAGAGACAGTAGACCTGAGTATTATATAGAAATTTCAGTTTTATAGCTCTACGCGTTCCTGAGCAAAACGGTCTTGACAGACGGACAACAAAGTGATCGTATAAGGGTACCGTTTTTTTTTTTGAGGTAGGGAACCCTACTAACGATTCATCTGATTGATATAGGGCAATTTGATTCTGCAATAAATAGCTAAGATATATAACATTATTTGGATAGGCATTAATACTGAACTGAAAAAAAGGCTTTGAAAATAATGTAATAAATAATGATTATTTTTTTTATCAAAATATTTAACATAAAAGTGGATGTTCCCAGTTGTAAGTTCTAGTTGGTCACTTATTGTGTTGTGATTCAAAAAAAGAGATTAGTATTATGCCATCGTGGTCATATTTTTGTGGCATTTTTATAGATTTTGTATTCGCTAGTACATAATAAATTGTCATATCTATACTTATAATAAATCTGTAGAGAGGTCAATTCTGTACATGAAATATATTTTCAAAATAACTATCAGGTGGTGATTAGGGATCGATACTGATGCCAAAAATGCAATCAGTAAAATTTTTGTCTGTCTGTCTGTCTGTCTGTCTGTCTGTCTGTCTGTCTGTCTGTCTGTCGGTTTGTATGTTCCTTATGGAAACAAAAACTACTCGACGGATTTTAACGAAACTTGGTACAATTATTCTTCATACTCCTGCGCAGGTTTTTGTATACTTTCCAGCAGAGAAGTAAAGGGGAATTTTGGGAAATTTTGGGAAAACGGGAGAAGTTACTCCATTTTTTAAGCTTCCGTCGCGTGTGCAGCCTTAATGGTTAAACTCACATAGAAATCATGTGTGGCGGAAATATTCTTCATAAAATTATCTAAAAAAAAAACCTCAACAGTTTATGTCTATCTTTTACGGTTGACTCACAATAACACGTGTAATTCCTGATAGCTTAGCAGTTCGGAACATCCTGATTATATTTGTTTACTCTTACGTTTGTAAACCTCTCACTCATCCCTAATTTAAGAAAGGTAACATTATTACCTATTCAATAAAAAAAGAATCATAGAAATTGGTAGACAAACACCGAAATTATTTATAAAATAAGCCATCGCGCCCGTGATCGAAACCAAATCTTTACTAATTTACATATAACATACTAGATGGCGCCAGTAGTTGCATCCTACATAACGTAATGATTTATTTTTTAGATTGTTATAAATACTTCATGGCGTTTTATTCCAAAATTTGCTATTAAACGGAAATACTGAACCGTTCATTAAAGCGCATTCAAAATCACCAAACTACACTATTAAGGGAGTGCTATAAATTTAATAAATTGAAAACCTTACGCTGAATTTCACAATGCTTGAGCAGTGACTGAAGAAAGAAACCTCAGATATTTAAAAAAACAACGCTACCCGTGCGAAGCTGGGACGATCCACTAGTAAGTAATATTTTCTCAAGAATCGCCGTATTAATATCCGTTTGTAGTTTTTAAGTTCATCGTGTTCAGACAGATAGAAAAACGCGGCAGAATACTTACATATATACCAATACTTACGGCTATAAATCCCTAGAAGGGGTAGCCAGAGCTACAGAATATGAAATTTCTCAGCCAGTTTTGGCACTTGAGTGGGGAAAAGATTGTTAAATAAAGGTTATTGGTAATAGGTCTCCATAGTCGCCTCTTACGAACACCCATGGGTTAAAATGGGGTAGTTGTATTCTAAGCCTTTTAATACAGACAGACTTTTATTAATATGTAAGGACAAGAATGTATTATAGTCAATCCTCGAAGCTCCGGCGCTCCTAGGTTTGACTAGTCATTCCCCATCCTCAGGTCTCACATGAACTCTTAGTTAAAGCCCAAACAAATGAAGTTTTTCGGCCTTTGACTAATTTTATGAAATCGGGTTTTGACCAGGCAAACTTCAGTAAGGTTTCAGAAAGTCTTAGTTTCCTAAAAAAAAGGCGTAATAAAAGGACCTCATCACTTTCATAAACGTTCGACCCTACATACACATAATAAAAAAAAACTAAAACTTATATGCAAATATATTTGCGACGATTATGACGATTTCTCAGGGACCTTACCAAAAACGCGTCTTAAGCGTTTTACGCGGGATAGGGAAAATAAACGAACGTACTATATGTATTTTGTTCGTAATATTTGAAATTATGTACATTCAAAACATTATTTAAGATATCACTTATTTTGGTTTGACAGAAAGATTTTGATGCATTAGCAATTAAAAAATTTCAACATAACAAAACTATTGCAGTGCGTCTTCACTTTTATCCAAAGATGCAACATAGCGTCTTAAATCTAGCTGATAATGCTTTAGACGCTTTCTCGCATATTATGATACCACTTATGGGCAGTTTTTAAGCTCGTGCTTGATGAAGCCATTGCAACAAACCTTTTTCCAATTTATCAAACTTTCCTACCATTTGCTTTTTACTCTGCGCACCTCCCAATCTGTATCTTTTTTTAATTTCTTCTCTATTCTTTTAAATGGTACGTCAAGTAGACACAGGAAAATGAAGCTCAGCAGCTAACTGAGTTTGATTCATTGTTTGTGACTTTTATCGAGAACTTTCAATATTTCATATTTTTTTTAAGTGACAATGCCTTTTGCTTAATTGTAGTCATATTGTAATAAACATATGATGCACTAATACAAAACAATCAAAGCGTACGCGCGACAAGTCAAGAAATGACGATCGGGCAGGCGTATTAAACGGGATGACGATCGTATTAAGCGTTAAGAAATGTATGAAAATGTGTTTCAAGTTGCAGGGACTGGCATAAAGCGGCGTATTAAATGGGTTCTACTGTATTGCAATTTTATGTTCATAAGTCATAAGTACCCTGTGAAGCCTTGAAGTCAGTCGTGGCAATGCAATACAATTAACTAAGGTAACTAAAAATTAAATTAAATTTTTACTTTGGAATTATTATACAACTCACACAAACTGTGTCGTCTTAGAATAGTAATAACCTACTTCTTCCCGCTTGTATCGTAAGTGGCGAGTTTAGCGTATTGGAGAATTCTGAAGTGATTTTCAGGTTATGTGACGGGAGATCCATCACCAACCATCCTTTAACTTACTTTTATTTTACTTTCCCTTATTGAACATCCAAAAGTGGCTGAGGAATTCCAAAATGTGACACTGTGCTCTGCCTACACAATTTTGGGATTTATAGCTTTAGTATTGTCACTGTGTTCCGAATTCCCTCGTTTGCTTGGATAGTGCGTTTACGTTATAGAGAGGCCTATAACCACTTTGTACACTGTGACATGGCTAAGTGGAACTTAGCCCTTTACTACTATTGCATTTTGCAGTCCCTTATACTACTATTCCAGTTTACAGGTTCTTATTATTATTATATTCTTAAAGCGAACATGATATCAAGAGCGACATGATAGTCTAGTGGGTAGAACACCCACCCGAAAACAGAAGGGCGTGAGTTCCAATCCTGGGACGGGCCTACACCAATTTGTCTTTTCTAAAGTCATATGTGTGGTTAATTTATCATGGTTGCTAACGGTGAGGGAAAACATCGTGAGGAAACCCACATGGCTGAGTTGTACTTAGTCATGTGACAGTGTATTCGTTCAAAACGGCGATAGGCCTGCCCCCTATCACGTGAGTACACTGTCTAAGCAAAACGTGGGTACCTTCTCTGGAAACTAGATGGCGCTTGCCATGCGAGTTCAGGAGTATTGGTACCTCTGCCAACCCCTTCGGGGATAAACGGCGTAAACGTTTATATTCTTAAAAAAAGAGAAAAAAAATAAGAATATTTATAATTAACCTAAGATACCTATCTAATAAACATGTTACTGATAAAAATTAACTAACAGAATAAATATAGCCGCCGCGAGTCGGGGTATCCGTAAAGGGTCCGTAGTAACAGTAATATTTAAGCCCAGAGATATCAAAGTGTCATTTCAAATTTTTGAGCAGAAGACAAATTGCAAACTAAACTATGTTTTTCATGGTTTTTATATTATATACGAAGTTAAGTTTGCAGATTTATAAACTTTCTTTTTTTTTATAACTATATACAAAAAAACTGCTCACTATATCTTGTTGAAAGTTTAGTTAGTTTCAGAAATATATTGCTATGACATACAAACACACAGACCGACAGATATCACAAACTAACATACATACATATACTCACGGCTATGAATCCCTTGAAGGGGTAGCCAGAGCTAGGGAATCAGAAATTCCTCAGCCACTGTTGGAAGTTGCGTGGGGAAAAGGTGGCGAGATAAAGGTTGTTGGTGATGAGTCTCGTACCGAATCGCCCAAAAATCCCTTAAAAGCCCCAATACCGTTAGTCGCCTTTTACGTACACCCACCGGAAGAAATGGGGTAGTGTTATTCTAAGCCGACACTAAACAGCAAACTAACACTAATACAAAAAAAGTAGTCCAGGCTTCAAAATTAATATACGAAAACCATAGATAACCCCCTATAGATTCCGCTTACAGGGCACTCGATATCGGCAACATGTTTGACTAATTGAGTAGACGTATAAAATTTCACCTTCGCACTGTTTCAGTTGCGACCAGAACTAGGAACTGAGTGTTCGTGCACCAAAAATATTTATACATACTGTTTTATTTATTACTATGGCTTTGAAATGCCTACATGTTTAATAAAGTGGTGTGGGAAATCAACCACAAAATGCAACTACCAAATAGACGGTATTACATTCCATTACTAAGCATAAAATCATAATTAAATTGCAATTCAAGAGATCAATTTAAACTGGTCAACACCATAGTTCCGTCACATTCACTCTTTACGTTGATTGTGATTACGTCTTTTTCTAGCATAACGTCAAGGATGTCCAGAGATACTTTTAGAACGGAATGGTTTCGGAACGGGAACTACGAAGCCAATCCGGTCCGGAGGTTGCGGGTTCGATCCCGATTTCAGAGCAATATTTATGTGATGAGCTTCAATGATTGTTTTTTAGTCTTAGGTATTATTCATATATGTACTATATAATATTAAATATATCGTTAAGTTAGTATCCCATACTAGAAATCTTACTTAATTTGGGACTAACTTAATCTGTGTATAATATGTCCGTATACAGATTATTTCTTAAATGGAAGTACAAGTATATATTTATTTATTTGTTTTATTTAATCTTTTTGAAAAACCTAACATCAAAATTAAGAGGACGCAGACGAAGTCACGGGTACCAGCAAGTATCTAAATATTTCAAATCTTGCTCTGATAGAATTTCGTTTATATTTGAGTTTTTCTAAATTACCCAAGATGAAAGCCAAATAGATTGAAGCTACTCATCGTTTCAACGACACCGGTTTTGTTTACCGGCCCATATAATATGCATTTCCCTTTCTTTCTTTCTTTTCAATAAAAATATGAATGTTAAAATCTATTATTCTTTCCTTACGAACTAATTTATCAATATCATTTCTCAAATGTGTCCCATCACTATTAAAGAGTTTAAGTATAGATCAACCTTCAAAGAGCCAATCACAGGCATTGTGCGTTGTTCCCCGCAACCATGCTTTCCTCCAAGAGTTGCCAGTTTGGATTCATACAAATATATACTGTATGCGGAGTCTATTGGGGGTGGTCTGTGACAAAAACCATCAACGGCCATAGCTTCAGAATAAAAAACTCTGCAGCCTCTTTTGGATGTTCAGTGGGGAAAAGATCATGAAACAAAAGTTTTTGGTGATGGTTCTCCAACCATATCGCCCAATAATCACTTAAAAAGGCACAATAACTTTAGCCTCCTCTTACAAGCACCCACGGGAAGAAATGGAGTAGTGCTATTCCAAGCTTGAAAATTTTAAGTGTAGCTTTAAGTTTTTCCTAAATAGATCTAAAATTATGTAAAACATGAATGACTCAGTAAAATAAACAAATACTGACGAATAAACAGTCAATAATAGGCAACATCCCAAAAAACATAACATAACATAAACGTTCACGCCGTATATCCCCGAAGGGGTTGGCAGAGGTACTAATACTTCTGAATATCACGTGACTTTGTCACCTGGTGTTCAGAGTACCCACGTTTTGCATGGACAGTGTACTCAGGTGATAGGGGGCAGGCCTATCGCCGTTTTGTACGAATACACTGTCACATGACTAAGTACAACTCAGCCATGTGGGTTTCCTCACGATGTTTTCCCTCACCGTTAACAACCATGATAAATTAACCACACATATGTCTTTAGAAAAGACAAATTGGTGTAGGCCCGACCCAGGATTTGAACACTAGTCGTTTGCACGATAACTGAGTGTTCTACCCACTGGGCTATCCTATCGGGTATTTCTCACATATGAAAAAAATAATAAAATTTTTGTAAACATGTTTTTTTCAAAAAAGTATATTGTTTTTCTTATAGATTAGACCAAAAGAAGTTCCCTAAAAATAGTGGCTTAGCTTAATGAAAATGGGAAAAGGGGGAAAAAGGGAGAAAAAGCTACGGTCGCGACTTTTGTTGCTACGGTCGCGACTGATTTGTTAAGAGTTTCATACACGTATGAATACAAATTGTATTGTTTTATGTGTTTGGTTTGTTTAATGTACCGATGTTATATTATAAATAACCTACTTATTTATGCATTGAAACCTAATGATTTTTAGGCTGCATGAAGTTTATTCGGTACGGTCGCGACAATATCATCTACGGTCTTGAAAATAACAGATACGGTCGCCTAAATGGCATGTACGGTCGTGACAATAACAAACAATTCTGACACACAGGTTGTTGTGTTACTATTAAATTCTGTGACAGTAATAAGCCTGTCGCATCGCCACTCTGGACAAAGTCTTTCCTCACTGATCTACATAACGCTTCTTTGAATTGAGCAATGGATTGTGGTCTTTACCTGTGTAGTGAACAGAGTAATTCTGAATTATTTTAATAAAACTACCAATTACATGTATTTTTTTATTATTGCAGTCTGTAAGGTAATATAATCATTCAAAGTATATCATATCATCCATAGTATTTTTTTCTTGTCTCCTCTTGCGACTTGTATTTGCTTCTTGCTCTACGCTTACGAGCATCTTCTCGTTTTATTCTTCGTTTCTAAAAAAAGATAAGGCATTTTTGTCAGTAATATAAGTATCATAAAAATGCTTTAAAACGCTCTAAAAAGTGTAAAAATAGTATATATAGGTTGTAAAAAAATAGCATGTGAATTGTGTAAATATAAAACTTGATGTGAAAACTCTATTTTTCTTTAAATTTATATTGATAAGTAACTCAACTGAAAAATAACTAAATTTATCAATACCAAAAACAATAATTTAAATATTTTTTTTTTGTTCATGAAAACCTCATGTGGGTATTAAAACTATTCTTTATTTATTACCAAAAACAATATTAAATATCACCATGACCGTAGGCGTATGGCCTAAAACCTAAATGTCTCGACCGTGTTTGTTTTTGTCGCGACCGTAGCAAAAAAGAATTGAAAAACCTGCGGTCGAGACACCTATGGTCGCGAAAATTTTCGACCATTCCCATCAAAACCTCAAAAAACATGAAGCAAAAGCAACAAAAAAAATTATGCAGTAAGTATACTGCTTTTGACAACATATTACAAAAAATTATAAGTAAAACATAAGAACTTACCTTTAAATCCGAAACTACGGTCCACACACGGTATGCTTGACGGATTAAAATATATTACATTTAAATTGAAAAAAAGTCAGTCAATACAGGATCCCTGCTATCAACGAAAAGACAAATAGATTGGTGATGCCGGGCTAAATAATTAAAAAAAAGAATACCAGGCAACGACTAATAGTTTTGATTTACGGGATTTTTTTATCCAGTTCTACGGTCGAGACGCAAAACCTTGCGGACAAAGTTGATGCTGAAATTTTAGTGATATACATAAGAAATAGCTTAAATATCTATATTAAATAAAGATAAACAACTAAAAAAGAAACTATTAGGAAAATAATTTAACGAAAATGTTATTTTTTGTAATATAAACCTTCATATACACACAATATTTTGGAAAACGGACACGCCACGGTCATGACATTTTGCGTATATTTTTTTTTAAATAAAATAATCTACTATATTTACCATAATATTATTTACTGAGCAAAGAAATTTAAATAAGTACGAAACCCTATCAGCAGATACAATTTGAGATTGCTCAGAAAACAAATGCTATTCTTACGCGGACATAGAAAACATGTAAGAATAAGAAATACCCTATCACGGTTGCACTTTGAGTGAGAAAACTAATTTAAGTCCTTTTAATTTGAGGTTTTGTTAATTAATGCATAATATGTTAGTTCAGTGCAGTTCAATACACAAAGCTTCTTATTTTTTGTTTTCTCTAAGTTGTCTTTGATATTATATCTTTCTACATTTAGTTATGCTCCTTAACCTTCCGTCTGTTGGATATTATTCGAAATTTAAATTACATAAAAGATTCTTCAAGAAATTTCGTCACGGATCGTGACAACACAGTTGAGGGGTTAAGTGAAGAATAAAGTAAAGGTCAGTTTTTTTTTTATATTAGACCTTAAACTTGATGATGTTCTGATGAGTCATCAAGCCCCTCCCACACTTATTATGTATAGTTTGGCTGAATTATTTAGTGCTATGTAAGCTGTTACAATAAATCAAATTAAGAATTTGGGAAGAAATTAGTTTTGTTTCAGATTATACATTTCAGCACAGATTGAATAAAATATATAAAAAAATAGTTTAAATATTTATCTTATCATATATTCATGCCTCATAAAGAGCTCTTGGGGCAAGGAGATTGATCAACAGTGGGTCTAAAATGGCTGAGATATTCATAATGTGTTATGAACTGTTTGAATTTTATCATGCATGGGTACGTAGAGGAATACTAATTTAGCTAGATACTAGCACAACATGATCAACTAGACTTTGTCCTATACTTCTAGCAAAATAAAGCCTGATTGATAATTCTTAATTTCCTAACATATTCATAATTTTGTTACTACTACAGATTGACAAACCAAATAATAGTTTCACTAATATTCTTGAAAATGCACTTTTCACACACATATTGGGTCTCATAAAAAATGCAAATGCAAAAACATCATGATATTTTTTAAATCAATTTGTGCATATTACATACTTAATCAACGTATAAAGAAGTACAATTCCATAGGTTGAGTAAACCGACTCAATTGATAAAATGCAACAAGTTTGCTATGAGAGGCATAACAGGTAAAAGAACATATTGCTAAAAATATAAACGTACCTGTTTCGATTGTGGTGGAAGTATGTTTCATTACGCTTTTAAATGAAACACTTCCATAGGCTGTAGTCGAAGGATATGATAAATTATTCTCGTCATTAGCCATTGATAATAAGCAGAACTCAGCTTATGTCAGTCACTTTCTAAATTATCCACAACTTTTACTCAAAACAATATTGTAAGTTCTATAATTTACACATGTCATTTTATTGTATAAGTAGTAAACGTACAAAATTTCGCAATTTATATTGAAAAATGAATGTTTACATTTACAATTTCACATTGCAAAGTTTTTTTCTAATATCACAGATTAATTAAATGCAACATAGTTGAGTAAAGATAAACTAAAGTAAATAGTAGTTATAAAGATAGGTTTACATTAATCCAAGCAACCATACCAATCACTCGGTCGTAATGAAAGCAGAAATAAACCTCCTTCCAAGTGAAACGCCAGAAGTGTAAACGGTTTGCAGTTTCACTTTGATCAAACATTTCAACTTGGATCCAGTGTTTTGGAGATTTACTCGGATCAATTTACTTACACTGAAATCTCGCATCAATGTAAATGTGGGATAAGCACTTGCTTTCCTAAATTTCTTGGCACTGGCGAAGTTATTGTTGCTAAGACATTATTAAGGAGCCATTACAAAAATATTTGCTTTATTTTTATTTTATTGGGGGGAAAGATAAAGATATGTTTCAAAATAGAACTATAAATAATCATTACTTTCTTGATTAACTAATTTGGCTGTAATTTCAAATTTAATGATGAATTTACAGAATGAGAGATCTCCATCATATCGCAATATAAGAATGAAAACTAAACAATCTCCAATTGAAATCAAAGAAAAGATAAGAAAAGTAAGTCACAAGATTGTTTATTTGTAGTAATGTTTATCTTGCTTTACATGTTTTTATTAATCTACGGCTTATATGTTAGCTAGTAGAATAACATTCTTTAATTTATTTACAGAGCTACAGAGAAAAAGTTTTAAGCTGTCGTACTCTTCTCCATAATTCATTTCGGGGATTAGATATCGAGAATGGGGTTCGGAATGAACTTAACGAAATAATAGCAAATATTAATGACGATTATCATATAGAAGATGAAGAAAAAGTTCTAAAGGAAATTCGCGAAGAGCTTGTGATTGAGGAATTAGAGTGGTAAGTGTCATGAATGTGACTTAAAACTATTCTACTTCGACATATTATTGTAAAGTATATTTCAGATAGATATTATTAATAAAATAGAGGTGTAAGCATACCACCTATACTATGAGTAAATGTAAGGATTAAATACTAGTCTTATTCAAAGTGCAAATAAAACAATATTTTTTTTGCCAGGGCAGCAAAGCTTTAGTTACATTTCAGATAGGGATAGATATCAGATAGATTTCATTCGGGTATACGCCCCCGTCGCTCTGCCAACTGACACTGTAGCTCAGTTGGCAGAGCGACGGGGGCGTATACCCGAAGGTCGCGGGTTCGAACCCCGCCAGTGTCGAAATTTTTCTTTCCTTTAATAACATCTTTTATTTATGAGTAATAATCCCCACATGAGGAATTCATGTCAAAAAACATTAAATTAAAATAGAGGTGTAAGCATACCACCTATACTATGAGTAAATGTAAGGATTAAATACTAGTCTTATTCAAAGTGCAAATAAAACAATATTTTTTTTGCCAGGGCAGCAAAGCTTTAGTTACATACATACATGAATGTACTCACATAGTAGTATATTAATAATAATAATATCTGGATAAATCTTTATCCAGAGAGGGTTAATATGGGTCAGTAAGTACATGATGATAATACAGCCTATCTCACTCAGAACAATGCATCCTTCCATTGAAGCATTTATTATGGTTACATACTACTTGCTTGAAGTATAGATGATGAATAAATAAGAAGTGCTCTTAAATAGAAGAATAGAAGGGGACTTTTGAGATTTCTACCTAAATCTTATTCATCTGCCCAGAAACAAATGAGTAAACTTACTAAATTAGTTTTATAAATATTGATAAATAATCCGATCACAAGACTATAGGAAGTCATAAACTAGGTGTTCTAGAGGTTAAAGTTGCTCTATTCAGAGCCTTTTGCCTCTTTTATTACCTTTTTATACTTGCTCCTTGTGGGTCACATAAAATAATGTACATATAACATGAAAGATATAGCGAGGATGGATGACAGTAAATTGGTGAAAGAGATCTATAGGTTTATTGCAAAAAACCTAAACATCAAATCATCCTACGACATATATAACATGAAAAACATGCTGTGTAGTGTCAGCTTAGAATAGTACTACCCAGTTTTTTTCCCATGGGTGTATGTAAGAGGCGACTAAGGGTATTGGGGCTTTTTAATAGATTTTTGGGTGATGCGGTTGGAGACCCATCACCAGCAACCTTTATTTTACAATCTTTTCCCCACTTAACCTCCAAAAGTGGCTGAAAAATTTATAATTCCTTAGTTCTGGGTACCCCTTCTAGGGCTTTATAGCCGTCAGTATATGTATATATGTATGTATACCATGAAAAAAATTGCTATGATTTTGTTTACATCATATTTTCAATTACAATATAAATATACTTACACATCCATATGAAATATTTTTTCCATTACAGGTGGTTTGAAGAATATGAAAAGTATCAAAGAGAATTGGAAAGTAGCTCATCAGAATTGGAACAGGTTATATGTCCAGTTTGTCAAAAAGCCAACTTTGTGCAGAATAATAGTACACTTAGATGCCCTTTATGCAATATAATCATTAAAACTGACATGAGTATGCATGATTTAAGGCAAGCCATTTTTCGTAATGTTGAGACACATGGTGCCATGTGTAATAATGAGGTACAGTTTTCTGCAATCCCAGATAGCAGTGGAACTCATATTTATTTAATTTGTGATAAATGCCATGACATGCTCATTATTGTATGATATCTGGACTGGAACAGAAATATATTGTTTACAATTTTTACTTGTCCCAAGTGTTAGATTAAAAATTACTTGAAATAACTCTTTCAATAATTATTTCTATTTAGCCCTTTCTGATCTAAGCTATAGCATAAGGCTCTTCTTTTCTTCTTGTTGTTGTCTAATCTAGGGTATTACTTCCTTCTTAAGTTTATCCTGATAGAAAACAACAAACCACAGATTTTGATCTCACAAATACCCCTTAAATTTTATATAAGTAAATTTATGTTTTCAGAAGTAATGATGTATACTTTTTGATTTTGTTTAAAAACTGAGTTGATTAGTTTTTATTTGATAATTTTATTTAAGTTAAATATGTTAAAATAATTTCGGAAGTTGTGTTTTTTAATAAAAAAATGTTATTTCTTTTTTGTATTAGCTATTAAATATGATTTCTATTAACACTTGTTTCAGTATACTAATTACCCAGTTTATTGTTCCATGATGAGTAAAAAAACGTGTGATATCATGTATACCTATCCCTTTTTACAAAACCATTGAAAATAAAACTTCGTCCATGGTACTAGAGTATAGTAGAGAGGACTGAAGAGAAAATATATTAATGGATAAGTGGTTGTAAAATTCACATTAATTAAACCCTCAAGAGGTAAAGACTTAAATTCCAATAAAGTCGACTTTTAGCTATTCAATCACACATGTATGTATGTAATTGAATATGGGTATGGGGCTTTTTAAAGTGGTTTTTGGGCGATGTGAGACCCATCACCAATAATACTTTATTTCTACCATCTTCTCCCGTATCAACTTTCAAATGTGGCTAAGGAGTTTCTAGCTCTGAAGCTCTGGCTGCCCGTTTTTTGGGATTTATGTATATAAATATACTCACGCCATTGTTTCCCATTGGGGTAGGCAGAGACTATCGATCGCCACATTGTACCATCCTGGTAAATCTCTAGCTTCATTAACATCCATCAGTCTTTTCATACTTGCCTTTGTATTCTTCAGATGCCTGCCCTTTTCATCACTTTCTCTATTGGATGTTAAAGTGTAGAGTGTAAGTATATGAATATTGCATATAGGTCTTTTAAATGAAGGGAATGAGGATGAGTGTAGATTAAACCAAAACCAAGGATTTTAAAAGAACGAACAATGCTCAGAACGATATGCTTGGATTTCTACTGCAGGATAAAGGTTTCTTGAGACGGTATTGTACGAGGCGGTTTTTTAAGTGATTTTTGCGAGATATGGCTACACACTCATCACTAAATCCACAAAATAATCTTTTTTATGACTGTCCTTTCCCGGATATATGACCCAGAAGTTTTTTTTTTGTGTAGGTTTTGTAGTAACTATTGCAAGTCCTGATTCACTCGTGAGGCTTCGACAATTGGTAGTTTTTCTCCACTCAGATTATATATTTTTAAATCGTCAGTAATGGCAGAGAAAGATCTTGCTGAAAAAATCTGAGAATGCTTCACTATTACTGAAATAGGGTTACTTACCTATAATACTACGAAGAGAAACCATATCAGAAAGCGAAAAAAGCTAACTATTACAATCGATAATTTAAATCTTTTTGTTCATGAAAACCTCATATGGGGAGTGGGGATTATTACTAATAAATAAAAGAAAGAAAAATTTCGACACAGGCGGGAATTGAACCCGCGACCTCGGGTATACGCCCCGACGCTCTGCCAATTGAGCCACCGTGTCAATGGCTGCCAGCGCGAAATTCTTCTATCCTTTATTTCTTTTAGACGTTTAAGTAGTGTTTGCGTTTCCTACCTCCGAATTTATGTTTACTAATTCGGAAGGCCACTTGTCTATCTTTTCAGATAGAATGCAAATGTTGAAAACGCCTACCTATCACATAATTTAAATCTTTTTGTTCATGAAAACCTCATGTAGGGATTATTACTAATAAATAAAGGAAAGAAAAATTTCGACACAGGCGGGAATCGAACCCGTATACCCGAATACACGTATCGCGTATACCCGAGGTCGTGGGTTCGATTCCCGCCTGTGTCGAAATTTTTCTTTCCTTTATTCTTTATTTATTAGTATTACAATCGATCCTGTAAAAATTAAAAGGATGACATTACGTGTTTACACAACACCGCCACACTGATTGGAAATTGACTCAAACTGGTTCAAAGAATATCTTTGGCTATACAACGTGGTAATGCTGCAAGCGTGCTAGGCATTTTTACACCAGATATGACACGGGGCGCGTATTGTGACCTGTAAATATTAGTAAACTAGCTGACCCCACAGACTTCGTACTGTCAAAAGTGTAGACTTTCACGTCGTCAAACTGAAATATTTAACTGACCTGTTGAGGGTCTCTGTCATGCGATGAGAAAAATAGTGTTTTTCATAGCGTCCTCACAATTTTTTCACTTTATAAGTTTTAAGTTTATAAGTATAGTAGTTTCGGCTGAGCATTGATTCTTAGTCAGTTAGTCTATTTAACAATTTTTTAAGAAAATTTATTGATCTCTTAATTTTTCTGGGATAAAAAGTGTCCTATTGTGTTAATTAGATCATTATCTGGCTTCCTGTAAATTTTATTTTAAATGCGTTCTGTGAATTAGTCTTCATTTAGCTACAAACACACAAACATCTAAACTTTCACATTTATAATTAGCCTACTCAGCATTGTCGGTAAATTGTATGCAAAGGTTTTGATTGAAAGAGTGATGAATGAAACGGAAGATAAAATTTGGGATGTGCAAGCAGGATTTAGAAAGGGAATGGGATGTATGGACCAAATCTTCTCTTTAAGGAGCATCACCGAAAAGTTCTTAGCTAAGAACCGAAAGGTGTATTGCTCCTTCATTGATTTAGAGAAGGCGTATGATAGGGTGGTAAGAAAGTGTTTATGGGAGGTGTTATCCAAGTTCGGTTTGGGGAGTCGACTTATACGTGCACTGGTATCACTCTATGAGGATTCCAGTGCATGTGTGAGAGTAAACGGGGAAAATACTGACTGGTTCGGGATCTCTCGGGGTGTCCGACAGGGTTGTGTAGCTTCCCCGTGGCTCTTCAATTTGTTCATGGATGACTGTTTAACAGAGTTGCGTGAAAGTGATTATGGATTGAGAATGGGTGGATTCATCATTAAATGCCTCTTATATGCCGACGATCAAGTGCTACTTGCATCATCGGTGGAAGAGCTGCAAGAGATGATGAATATTGCATGTGCGTCTTTTGAGAAAAAGGGAATGAGGGTGAATGTGGATAAAACAAAAACTATGGTTTTTGAGAGAGAGGTGAATATGACCGAATGCGTGATTGAGATTAATGGTAAGAAAGTGGAACAAGTGAAAGAGTTTGTATATTTGGGAAGTTTGTTTACTAGGGATGGAAAGTGTGATGAAGATATCGAGAGAAGAGTGAAAAAGGGTAATGCGGTAAATGGAGCACTGGATAGTCTAATGTCTAGTCAGTCGGTGTCTGCAAAGGCCCGAATGGCTGTGCATGATGCTGTCCTCGTTCCTACGCTTATGTATGGCAGTGAATGTTGGGTGTGGCAGAAGAAGCATGAAAGTAGAGTGAATGCAGTAGAAATGAGATCCCTCAGAAAAGTGTGTAATGTAAGGTTATGTGATCGTGTGAGGAATGATGTGATTCGTGAAAGGTGTGGTGTAAAAGATGATATTGTAAGAAAGATAGAAAAAGGAATGTTGAGATGGTTTGGGCACATAGAGAGGATGGATGACAGTAAATTGGTGAAAGAGATATATAGAGCCAATGTGCAAGGTAATGTTAGTAGAGGACGACCTCGGAGGACACATTTGGATCAAATAGAACATGTGCTCAAAAAGGCAGGTGTCCGCAGTATGAAGAATAAAAGAGCATGTATGAAAAGATTGATGGATGTAAACGAAGCCAGAAAGGTTTGCCAGGATCGTACAAAGTGGCGATCGATAGTCTCTGCCTACCCCAATGGGAACTAACGGCGTGAGAATATGTATGTATGTATGAATATGTTATAATATTAATAGGATTAGGCTTAAACATAAGCTTCTCGCGCAGGTGACCTCGCTCGCCGGCCAGCGCAGCGTCTTGTCTTGCGCTTCATGCACGCGTGTAAATTTTGTTACGGAGTAATTTTAAAATTGTATTATCTTCTAAGATGTTTATTGAAATTAAGTGATGTCAAGGACAATTTTGTTCTCAATTAAATACTCTCAATCAACAACATATTTATTTGGATAAAGATTAATATTATGTTGATAAAACATTATGGCAATTATGTATTAAATTCGACCAAATTTATTTACCATAAAAATGGTTATAGTAAGTGAAACTTAAAAGTAAGACATATACTGTCGCGGGCATTTTTTTAGATCATTTAAAGAGAAATAATTCTTTAATACATTTTTTTTGGGTAACTTAAACCGTTTACGCAGCGCACACAACGGAAGCCTTAGTATGAATAATTATCCCCGTTTTTGCAACATTATTCGCTGATAGTTTGCTCCTGTTGGTCGCAGCGTGATGATATATAGCCTAAAACCTTCCTCAATAAATGGACTATCCAACACAAAAAGAATTTCCAATTTGATTTGGTAGTTCCTGAGATCCTAGCGTTCAAACCAACAAACTCTTCAGCTTTATAATATTAGTATAGATAAGTTGTAAATTGCATATGTAAATTAATTTTAAGTTGTGAGTTAGATTAATTATATTAATCCTACGACATATATATTAAATTAAGAAGGCATACTATTGACAAACAATTAACATACATACATATTCTCACGCCGTTAGTTCCCATTGGGGTAGGCAGATTATCGATCGCCACTTTGTACGATCCTGGCAAACCTCTCTGGCTTCGTTTATATCCATCAATCTTTTCATACATGCTCTTTTATTCTTCATACTGCGGACACTGCCTTTTTGAGCACATTTTCTATTTGATCCAAATGTGTCCCCCGAGGTCGTCCTATACTAACATTACCTTCACATTGGCTCTATATATCTCTTTCACCAATTTACTGTCATCCATCCTCTCTATGTGCCCAAACCATCTCAACATTCCTTTTTCTATCTTTCTTACAATATCATCTTTTACACCACACATTTCACGAATCACATAATTCCTCACACGATCACATAACCTTACATTACACACTTTTCTGAGGGATCTCATTTCTACTGCATTCACTCTACTTTCATGCTTCTTCTGCCACACCCAACATTCACTGCCATACATAAGCGTAGGAACGAGGACAGCATCATGCACAGCCATTCGGGCCTTTTCAGACACCGACTGACTAGACATTAAGACTATCCAGTGCTCCATTTGCCGCATTACCTTTTTCACTCTTCTCTCGATATCTTCATCACACTTTCCATCCCTAGTAAACAAACTTCCCAAATATACGAACTCTTTCACTTGTTCCACTTTCATACCATTAATCTCAATCACGCATTCGGTCATATTCACCTCTCTCTCAAAAACCATAGTTTTTGTTTTATCCACATTCACCTCATTCCTTTTTTTCAAAAGACGCACATGCAATATTCATCATCTCTTGCAGCTCTTCCACCGATGATGCAAGTAGCACTTGATCGTCGGCATATAAGAGGCATTTAATGATGAATCCACCATTCTCAATTAAAATAATTATATGGACATTTATTTTGATGAAAATGGATGAAACCCTTATTTTTCTAAAAGTTGAGTCTGATAAAGTTGATCGATGAAAAACGAATCGTGTAAATATAGGGGAACCATGTAAAAGTTATGTTTTTTATGCTCCTGTGGGAACCCTTGCGAAATCCGGGATAAATTATATCCTATTTGTTTGCCAGGTTATAAGCTACATTCATACCAAATTTGATCAAGATCCGTCGTAGAATTAACGTGATGAACGGACATACAGACAGTCATTTTTTCATAAAGCATAAATTTGGCTTCAATATCGAAAATTAAACATATTCCACCGGTTTTTATTTATTTTTCTTCAATGTACAGTTTTGACCTCGGTACAGTCTTATTATAGTATAGAAGATTTAAAAAAGGGTTTGGTCACTGATTCTCATAAATGCTTTAACAGCACAAAATCAGCCTAAGGGGCAAAGTATTGGAGTGGTTGTAAATAAACCCTTTTAAAGATTAAAGTTATTCCTACAACTTAAGAACGATAAAAAACTAGTCCCGTACGGAGTGCCACAAGAAGACTTCTTAGTCCTGCTTTCTTTATTTAATAATATTATGGATGAATTTAAATCCTAAAATGGTATCGATATTTATTGTTATGCAGGGATACTGCTGCCATGTTCTAAAATAAAAGCTTTTTCGAATATGACACTCTGAACTAAAAGCTAAAGTGGAACAAGCGATAAAGAAGTAAAAGTTTGTCTAAAGTATTTAGTTACCTTTCTTACATCTTTTATGTTTAAATTTCTTAAACAGACCCATTTAATTGGCGTGTATGTGTATTGCATGTCTCGTTTATGTATCAAAGAGGATTAACAAAGTTTACGAAATAAAAATGCTTAATATTGTATGAAGCTTGGTAACAAGGTATATTCATGTGTTACATTTTTATGATCAAGTTACAAAATTTCATTTCCTGTTTATTAGTACTACAAAACATTAGAATAAACGGTAACTCTTGTAAATGTACATTGATATTGTTATTCATGAGTAAATATGAAACAAGGACCCTATTTTGTGGCTTCAATACTCAATCTGTAATTTCTATAATTGATTTGTCTTAACAAGATTAATTGTCTACATATTTGTTTTACCAATATAACTATCCTAGTAAACCATGTCAAATTATGACCATTGATTGAATTAATAAAACTTCAGCAGTGTTAGGTTATATTAAGTGTACTATATAGTTTACAATAGGTCGTAATGATTGCTCCAAACTTGAATACACTGTTTATATTATACTGATCTAACTAGAAATTTGGTATAACAACTATTTATATTAAATTATTGCTATTCATTGATATATCAAATAGTATAATATATTTCAGTTTGATCATACTATTTTCTGACTGCAATTGTAACATTTCTTTACTCCGCTTAAAAATGTACTTCACAATAATATGTCTCACACAACGGTGGATTTATTAATTCGAACAAAGGTTGAAAAACATAGAAAGAAACTAAGCTTAAAAGTACCCAAAATCATAAAGACAAAAGAAGAATTACATACTTTTAAATTTTTATTACTAAAAGAAAACAATAAGACAAAGTAATTAGTGACTAAAAAGAAAGCACTGGAAACAGAACTGAATCGAGAGAAAAACTTTAAAATATAGCAATATGATTGTACTTCAGTTTGTATAGAAAAGTTTTCCTGAATGAAATAAATGATAGAAAATAATGGTCAATAGTTAGTTATTTGTAGGTCCTGCATTGTATCCGAAACATGTTAAAATATATTATCTATCTAGTGTTGTGACAAAAGCACTCGCAAAAGTTAGTCAACATAATTTATTTGATGCTGAGACGCACCCGCTATGCCTACACATGCATGGATAATATTGCTCTTACAATAATAACTTATCCGATGAGTATATTGCTTTAATTAACAAAGATTGTTAAGGCAAAAGAGGAAACGATTAACTTAATTAAACTTAACATCTTCTAATTTTGCAGATTTTAAAAGCAATATAAATTAAAACTATCTAATAATAGAGAATTGAACTAAAACACATCGCTAAGTAGAACATAATCGCACTCGACTAGTTCACCTAGGAAATATAAACCATAAAATTAAATTATATGTTGTCACTCTTGTAAATCTAATATTTGTTATTTTTTACACAATGTATATTGTACAATATGCAAACGTAACACCAATGTTTTACAATAATTTTAGTTATTTTCATGTTTATATAAAAATATATTTACATGCATATACAAAACATTGAAATGGAAATATTCCAAAAAATCAGTACTCGTCTGTTCAAGGCAGTATATATATTTCGTCGAAGGCATTCGTAACGCATAATTTGTATAGTTATTTATCAGCCTATATAAAAAAGTATTTTCTAAGACTTTCACGATTCCACATTATAATTAAAACAACTTTTGAGTTTCGGATATTTTAATTGCGTGTTATTACATGGTTTTTTAAAGCCCGACGTTTCGAAAACTTTTCAGTTTGTTCCGTGACCATAATAACTGAAAAGTTTGCGAAACGTCGGGCCTTAAAAAACCATGCGATTAAAATATCCGAAAGTCAAAAGTTGTTTTAACTATATAAAAAGGTTGGTAATTCTTAAGGTTATGAAATTAGAAAAGGAAATATTGCTAATGGATGGAGCTAATTATTGCAATTCCTTGTCGTTTGGGGCACCGTGTAGTTAGAGTATGGGTAGACCTTGCACGTCCATGAGGTCCTCCTGCGGGGCGTGCGGGGCGGGCTGGGGGGGCGGGGCGAACGCGGGGTGGTGGTGCGGGCGCGGGCGGCGGGGGGAGCGCGCCGTCACCACGCGCGGCGCGTGCACCTCGTCCATCACCGACGGGGCCACGTACGTGAAGCCCTGAAGCGTAAACCATTGTTTTACCAACATTATACTATTGTATTATAGTATTGTATACATTTTCGATTGAAATGTTATGATATTAGGTGTCTCATCTGTCAAGATTATATTTTGTGTGTGAATAAATAAATAAATAAATTACGAATAAGTCGAAGGAGTTCGAATACTATACCAACTCAATGGTATCATTATTGTCGATTAAGATTTCTGACACTAGTATCAATCGTTTCAGCCTGTTGTAATATTATTGGTTTTTTATGCTACGTAAGAATACGAGGTAGTGCTGTTCTTAGACGGCACTACTTCGATACATAAATAAAAATATCCAAGAGCCTTGATTCAAGTCGGATAGTCATGGGATCATATCAAAAGTCAGACATAAGACGGTGTTAGTGTTCTGTTTTACAGTCATATGGATGATTGATAGGGGAATACATTGTTATGAAACCTAAATTACAATCAGTGCTCCTTTCCACAGAGCTATCAAAGTCTTTACCATGTTACCTAATCTTATTTATCAAAAATAATAATTAATAAAAAATATATAAGTACTAGGGGTCGACTTCACCACTAGGGCCTGCATTCGAATATTCGAATAATTCGAATAATAAACTGGCTCGAATATTCGAATACAGAATCTGCGATATTCGAATATTCGATCAATTTCCTAAACGCCAAATTCAGAACTTAGATTTGCCCAAAATACCCATAAAATTTAAATTCGCGACAGGATTCGGCAAAGCTCGGAACTGCTCGGGAAAGATCGGGACCTCGAGAATACGAGCTCGCCCGGCCGCGCGGGCAGGCGACCGCCATTTGTTTGCATGAACTCTTGCAGTACTGTAAGGCTTTACTTAAGATTTTAAATAAATAAATAAACTCTTGCAGTAGCGTTGTTTCTGTGGTTTTACTATTCGTGAGTGAGCTTGATTGAACCTATCCTACGGCTTACGTCTCCAGTATCCAGCCAGATACAGCAAAGTTATTATGTGTTTGATGTAAAGTCATGAAAACCCTGATTGATTTGAAGAATGACATCACCTTTACTTCGGCTGAGCTGGCTTTACTGCAAGAGTTGTCCACTTCACTCAATATTGTAAAGGCAACAGTAGAGGCGCTGTGTCAAGAAAAAGCAAATCTGCTTACTGCAGAAACAGCACTGCAATTCATGGTTGCGAAACTTCAAGCGACAAACGGCTTTATTAGTGACAGATTACTCAAAGCTCTCAAGGAAAGGATTGCTCAAAGACGCCTGAAAAACCTAATCTGCACTTTGAAGAATCTGCACAATCCCAGTAAATATTACGCAGACAGCTTCGTCTTACTTTCCATCACCAGTAAATAACACTATCGTTGAAGTAATCATCGAAATAACGAGAAATACTACGTTAAAAGACAGGACCAAGATGATTACGAAGATGATATGGCCTTAAATCATTTTCGGCAACACAGCGAGACCGCCCGGGAAGCAGACGAACCTAAAATGAGCTTTAAAGAACAACTAAAAAGACAGATAGATGACACTGTTTCAGCAACTCCTTCGACATCTACCGCTAATGTATCAGATAGAGAGGAATTGGAAACGTCAGTGCGAATGCAAATGGCGCTATTTGACAGAGGAGGACCTAGACAAATATAATTGAGCCAAGCATATGACTTCCTCATGTGTATACCACCTACAAGTGTAGAGTGTTAAAGAGTGTTCTCATCCGCAAAATATATCTGTAACCACTTAAGGTGTTTCTTAAAAGATGACTCCCTGGACGCTCTGAGTTTCCTCAGGTCGCACTATCAAGGAAAACGTTAAATTTTAGTCCTAAAACATATTTAAGATTATTTATGCAAAGTTTGACCTCATGAATAATTGTTTTTTATAGTTTCTTAGTTGAATATTTTTCTTTTCAATCTTTTACGTTTAGCAATGTAGGTACTTAACTTTGCAATGTGTATCGTATGGATGTGAATGACGTTACGAAGAACCAAAAATAATATTTAGAATTTTACACTTATTTCGAGTTATTTAATATTTACATCAAAGATTCTAAGTGAGTTACTTGTTATTTTTTTTTATTTGTAAGACTGTGTTTTAATTAGTAAGACTGCGGTTGTACCTTAGCGGCCAATTTCTGATTGTTTAAACTAAGATTTGTTTTTGATTCAGAGAAATTAGACTGTAAGGGTGACTTGCCGATGCGAGACTAAACTGCGTGCTAAATCTCGCTGTTTTTGACGTTTCCTCTGTAGCCCAAAAGTCAGTTAAGCTTAAGCCCTGTTTTTTCTCGCATCGGCAAGTCACCCTAAGTTATACTGGCAATAAAAAACCTGATTATAACAGCAGTCGATGCCTTTTTTTATTATTCGAATAATTCGAATATTACCAAGAAAAAAGTCGAATATTCGAATATCAAAATATTTCGAATATTTGCAGGCCCTATTCACCACCAATGAAAATTAAGTACCGCTTATAC
The DNA here is from genome assembly GCA_963576735.1 of Bedellia somnulentella. Classification (NCBI taxonomy): domain Eukaryota; kingdom Metazoa; phylum Arthropoda; class Insecta; order Lepidoptera; family Bedelliidae; genus Bedellia; species Bedellia somnulentella. Next base: position 5,025,252 of record OY755173.1, on the reverse strand, counting down.
CACTGAGTATTTCACTTGAGCGGAATGCACAGTGATATTCAGTAGAAGTAGTCAAATCACATATAAAAATATATAGACGACATCCCCCTACAATATATGTATTATGATTTGATGATGATAATGTCGCCCATATCTCTTTTTTGTCCTATTAAAATAAATTTATGTCGCACTGAATGTCTCCAAGGTTAAGCGAAGAGTAGTTATATTTTTCTGTAGGTACGTGTGAATTTGCTGTGTAGTGTCGGCTTAGAATAGCACTACCCCATTTCTTCCGGTGGGTGTACGTGGGCGTTTTTTTTTTTCGTTGTACCTGCACTTTTTGACATGTCCCATCGCTATTCCACGATTTTTCACGGTTTTGATAAACTTGATATAAAGAAAATATGATATCGTAGCTAATTAGAATACCAAGCAACTTCATAAAAAGTTTTAATCTAAGCATAAACCAGACATTTAAATTTTATCCATTATTAAAGTTGACAATACCCCTACTTCGACCATGTCCCACGACCAACGAGCATTTAAAATAGGCTAGAAAATCCATTTGTTGGCACACTAATAGCACTGCTTTATTTGCAAAACGTAGAAAATAGTATAGCATTATCTATTCTTCCAATTTATAAGCGAATATCATTTTTAAATGCTTAAATTAAAGACTTTGTTAGAAAACCAAAATTGGTAACACGAGGAAAATTACACTGAGTGACGTTGGTATTTTATCATATTACTGAAATATTAGTACCACCAATCCTATATTATTTCTCCCTAGTAACCCTAAGTATTGTGCCAACGGTCATCTTTGTTTTCACTAAATATTGTAAGCAGCGACCGGCTTATCTAGACACGTTTTGTTAAAGGGCGTCGAAAGTGTAAATAAGAAATTCCACTGACTTGCGGCAGTTTTGAGGTTTGTATTCAGATTATCGTAACTCTTATTATTTCGTTATAAACCATAGTGTATTGCATTTGCATATTTTGGTTCATATTTTTAGATAAATAAAAATTTCAAACAGAAACATTAATTTGTTTTGGACGCTAGTCGATACGTTACGTTCCCTTGAGTGACTTTAACCAAAAATATTTCTCAGTGGATGGGATTGTCACTCAGTGGAACTGTAAAACCATGTGCATATTGTAATTTGATGGATTCAATATAAATTATTATTAACTATATTAAGTCATAATTTTATATTTTATAACCCCAATTATATTATTTTACTTTTCCATAAAGAACTGTGTGGCCAGCAAAAGGGGTTTGTTTGTTTTAGAATAATAAAACAAATAATAGGAAATTATGTTAATAATTTATTATGAGCATAAAGGGGGAAATCATAAAATTATTTTAATGGTCCCTAAATATGATGTGAAAGAAGAAATAAAATTTCATAATGGCTCTCACTTCAGCATAACGAATGAAAAGATATAGAGAAACATTAAAATCTAATCCAGAAAAATACTAGGAATACAAAAAGAATTATACGCGAAGCCTTTGGTAGTTTTTTGGAAAAAATCGCAATTTTTTTTTTCTTTTGGGTAAATTTTAAAACGTTACCACTTACAGTAGTTCATGGATTATCCATTATTTACTGGGCACGTTTTGTATGATCGAAAAACAGTATTGTGCCCAATTTATTTACTTAGCTCATTGAAAAGAATCATTGTTTTTGTAAATTTTGTGTTATCTAATAAGGATATTTTTTTCTTGATTAGTTTTTTTTATAATTGTAAGTTTAAGAATTTGGCGAGATTTGTTCGAAAGACTATTTTTGGTAATTTTATAGGTTTTTTCGCATATTTTATAACGAAATATGTTATTTTTTAAATCTTTTTGTTCATAAAAACCTCATGTGGGGATTATTACTAATAAATAAAGAAATTACCAATCAGAAACTTAAAAATCAAATCTTTATTTATTATTAAATATGTTATTTGATTTTTAAGTTTCTGATTGGTATCTTGATATCAAAATTGTAATAAAACAATATTTTCATTTCACACTCTAAACTACATTCGCTGTGAATTTACCTTAAAGTTTCCACTTGGAGACGACAGTGTTCTACTGAGTTATTGTCCCGTATAACATTTTTCTAAAAATATTTTTTTACTGCCAAATTTTACGCATTTTACACAAAACAAAAAAGCTTTAAAAATATTTCAAAAACCTTCTTTTTGCTTTAAACATATATTACTAGGAAAGTATCATAATGTTTTAGATAATGAAAACTATTTAGGATCGCTTGAAACAAAACGTAACTCAGTAGATGAAAACCTATGGAAATAGAATGAAATTACTTTGTAACTCAGTGGAAAGTTGAAATGCTCCCATCGAATGAAATAATTTAATTTAAGCTATAATTAATAATACTCCAGTACATACTTCAAATGAAATATAAAGATTAGTTATTAATGGATATGACAAAATAAAATAATAGCGTAATAATGTATTTTTTTATACTTATAGTAAAATATTTACTGGTACAACGAAAAAAAAAACCACCCACGTAAGAGGCGACTAACGGTATTAGGGCTATTAAGGGATTTTTTTGGGCGATGCGGTTGGAGACCCATCACCTACAACCTTTATTTTACCATCTTTTCTCCATTTTTCCAAAAGTGGCTGAGGAATTTCTAATTCCTTAACTCTAGTTACCCCGTCTAGGGATTTATAGCCGTAAGTATATGTACGTGTGAAATGTAATATTTCACTAAATTAAAATAGTAACTGCACGATAATATCAACAACTACTACACTAAGGAATTGATAAAATTTGCTATATTTAATTTTTAATTAAAAATGCGAGCTCGAAGAAATAGCTTTAACAGGGATTTACAAGAGTCATGAACACTGGCCATGGAATAAATAGACATCAAGAACGGGAATTTTATATGTTCACTTAACATTCAATTTTGTCTTTTTTATAATTTTGAATAAAGAGACACAGAACAAGAAATCTTACCTGGAACATTAAATTGGCACTTTCACTAAGGGTTGACTCATCTGGAGAATCTATTGGTGTTTGCAGAGTGAACCGGGTGTCGAATTGTGAAACATCATCTTCACCGGTCTGAAATACAACGAATAAATAAACACTAATATATTACCACTAAAAAAATATTCACTAACTACGAAACCCTGCCTTTACTCACGGTAAACGGCGTAACTCGTCTCCCGCGATACAGGCTATGCCTAGTGCAGGGCAAACCGACCTCTTTTTATGTAAAAAATTATTACCTTTGTACCAAACAGCTAATTGTTATTACCACGGCATTTTATATTATTACATACGACTGTTGTTTGATTTGCTGGTGTAAATAAAGACTTAAAATTTTTGTAATGACTTATGGTATACATATAAAGATTTTTATTGCACTGGATTTAGGCATTTGAGGCTTATGATTATGACCAAGCTGCGATTTGTGGTCTATCATTACGAACTAGTGCCATAATATTATTTTTTTTATTTAACTTTCTCGTCTTCAGTAAGTGTTATATTTATATATAACATATAAAACATAATTCATAGAAGTAAAGGTTGCATACAAAATCGAAATGTGGAGTTATCCGCTCAGTTGTAGAAATCAGTGTAACATACATACATACATATACTCACGGCTATAAATCCCTTAACGGGGTAGCCAGAGCTTTGGAATGAGATATTCCTCAGCCACTTTTGGAAGTTGATTGGGGAAAAAATTGGTAATAATAAATAAATGTTTTTGGTGACGGGTCTCCAACCACATCGCCCAAAAATCACTTAAGAAGCTCCTATACCCTTAGTCGCCTCTTACGATCACCCACGGGTAGTGTTATTCTAAGCCGACACTACACGGCAAATCAGTGTAACTGTTAGCTAAATTGATTAAACTGTAAATTTCCGCTAAATTATCCAATTTTTTTATGCGAATGCGCAATTAGAGAATACCTCTGTGGTATACACCAGATTGCTGGCGTTAGATGACGGCTCAAATCAACTGAATAAATGCATGATTAATGATAAGGATGCTTTCAAACGGCATTAGTAACTTGCGAAGGTAACTTGAGCAGATTACTCGCTTGTGGTTAGACACGGCGCAAGTGAAGAGGGAAGTAACTGGAGCAAATGACGACAGAAGTAACTGACGCAAATGAAGATGCTGGTAATTTGCACAAGCAGCACACGCAAATTATTTGTGTAAGGTGGAGTGTGACGCGTATATACTTTTCGCGTGGTTATATGAGTTGAATCTCATCGAAATGTCCTAAAAAGGACAATTCTAGGCACATAGAGAGGATGGATGAACGTAAAGTGCCAAAAGAGATATACAGAGCCAATGTGGATCGTGTTGCTAGTTGAGGACGGCCACGTAAGACGTTTGAAAACCAAATTGAAAACGTTATTATGGAGGCCAAAGTCGATAGTGAAAAGAATAATAGAGTGTGTATGAGAAGAATAATGAATGTGATAGAAGCAATAGAGATTTGCCTGGATCGTACAAAGTGGCGACCTATAGTCTCTGTCTACCCCAATGGGAACATGAACGGGCGTGAGTGTAAGTATTTAGAGCAAAAGTGAAATTTTGATTAAATATATTTTACGAGAGTAACCCGGACGCGACATAGAGCTTGCAGTTAAGTTGCATAGGGGATTTGTGCATGACATTACATGCGAGACCTACTGGACCCAGATTTTGAAGGCAGAAAAAGTTTATAATCTGCGCAAGTGCCCCAACATGCACAAGTTACTTGCGCCGCCGCGTACTAGCACCCTTTAATCACAGACAAAATCATCCTTTATTGTTCTATTTAGACGGTGAATTTTCATTTTGCACAAAACTTTAAGTCGCATCACAGGATTTGTGCGGAAATGTTTCTTAACATCCTAAACATAATCATATGACTCTAATTTCTAATTCCTTAGCTCTGGCTACCCCATCTAGGGATTTATAACCGTGAGTATATGTATGTATATGACTCATGCTATTCAATGTCCAACCAGAAGATTATCTCTCCATTCTTTTAACGAAATGCAAAACAATAACTAAACTATAACAGCGTCTTAAGGATGGTTGCGGGCAGGTACGATTGTCTGTATATTAATCACTGCTGTGGGTTACATGTGCCCTACCTGCCCGAACCACGACGTTTTTAATTGTAAATAGTGTACATATATACATATTCATAGTCACTAGGTACTAACAAACACATAGAATAAGTTTACTAACAAGATTGTTACTAACACATAGAATAAGCTTTACTAACAATATTGTGCCACGGAGTTGTACGCAAAATAAATAAATTATTATTATATTATTATTATAACAATAAATATATGTGCATAGCGGTAACATTATATCGGTAATGGTCCTTTGTGCACGACCACTTCCCAAGCATGCATTTGTATTTTTCTAATAACATACACATACTCGCGGCCATAAATCCCAAGAAGGGGTAGCCAGATACACACACACATACTCACGGCTGTAAATCCCTAGAAGGGGTAGCCAGAGCTAAGGAATTAGAAATTTTGGAAATGTAAGTGGGGAAAAGATGGTAAAAATAAAGGTTGTTGGTGATGGGTCTCCAACCGCATTGCCCAAAAATCCCTTAAAAGCCCCAATACCGTTAGTCGCCTCTTACGTACACCCATCGGTAGAACGGGGTAGTGATATTCTAAGCCGACACTACGCGGCGGGTAGCCAGATGGTAGAAATAAAGTATTGTTGGTGATGGGTCTCCAACCATATCGCCCAAAAACCACTTAAAAAAGCCACATACCGTTAGTAGCCACTTACGACACCCGTAAGTAGAAAGGGGTAGTGACATTCTAAGCCAGCACTACACGGCAATAATATTTGTAACTAAAACTTAAGTATTAATCAATAATTTGCTAAATATTATGAAATAAACCGTTGCCGCACATTCCGAAATTAATGTTACGACATCTGTTCGCAAGTAGGAGATAGGAAGTGTCACTACTAGAGAACAGATGGCGTTACTAGTATTTTAATAAGTAAAAAAAGGAATTACTAGATGTTTCTCGAATGTCGACTTTTCGAGAATGTGGTACTAGAACTTTCTGTAATATTCGCGTATTTGAGATTTGGCATATATAAAGAGCGACGCGTGCTACGGAGTTATTCGAGTGCGAAGAACTAAAGCGAGAACAAGCGAAATACTAGAGCGAAGAAATTAAATACGACAGTGCAGTGATATACGGATTACGGAAATAAGCTTAACGGTGTGGACAGTGTTACTATAACGGAGTAAATTAGTGTTGTATGTATGTTGGATGAGGTGGCTGGAATTGGTATTCCAGCCACCTCATCCAACATACATACATATACTCACCTTTATTTTACTATTTTCCCAACTCAACCTCTATGTATGCCTCAGGAACTAATTCTGCAAGTCTGGCTATTTACTGACAGTATGTTATGATTATGACATATAATTTATTTATTTTTTAATACCAGCTTTATTTATAGAGTAACTAATATGTAGATGTGTAAAAGACTAGTTTTAATATTTGATGATATCTTAAAAGAATCATTTTTATTTTAGTTGATTTTTCTTCCTGATAATCTTAAAATTTTAATACAATAAAATTTAGTGACATTACCAATTTTGGTTTGATGGGCGGTTCCAGCCTTCGCGCGACCACATCGTCCCATCGCACATGTTTGAAGAAGGCATGGCCCCTAACTGCGGCTGCCCCTGCCGCCCCTAACCTTTGCGTCTCTGACCTCTTCATCAGTCTTCGGATGAGGTCACGAGCATCTTGGGTTAAATATGCTGGCAACATTAGCTTAGCCTTCAATATTTTTTCTATAGTCTTAGTTCTATTGTCTCCTGTAAATGGTGGCTGAAAAAGATTAAAGTTTAGATTTTTTTTTTTCATAGATTTTTGAATGGATTTAAATGAGAATGGTTACCTGTCCGATTAGCATATCATACATTAAGGCACCCAAACTCCACCAATCGACAGCTTTGCCATGTCCACTTCTTGTCAGTATTTCAGGTGCCCTGATATAATAAATGAATCAATGATTAAACTATAGTAATAAACCAGACTACCTGTATTAAAGAGACATTTGGTTGACAAGATTGTGTCCAAAGAGGCAGATGTCTGAAATATGAACACTAACCTATAGATAGAACTCCAAGCAAATTGAATTTAACAAGTCATTAATCCATATATGGGATCATTTTATCTTTTGTCCACTTGGGCAACACAAGATCCATCCAAAAAATTCTTCACACCAACTCTCCAACTTTTCTTTTCTATTCTATTATAGATTTGATTGCTAATAAATATATTTATACAAAGACAGTTAACAGAAAACAGGAAATTCTCTGCTAATTGTCTTGAGTTTGTTAATACTTACATATATTCTATGGTGCCGCAAAAAGTGTGAGTGACAATTCCCTCTTGTATATGTTCCTTGCATAGACCAAAGTCTGTCAGCTTAACATGGCCTTGTGCATCTAACAGTACATTTTCTGGTTTTAAATCCCGATATATTATTCCTAAGCTATGCAAGTGTTCTAATGCTAGTATTATTTCTGATAAATAGAAGCTGAAACAAAAAGAAATGGTTTTATAACAACTATTAAGTTTTAAAATCTTGGACCAGGAATTAAGATTGAGGAATTTGATGAAGAAATGTATAAAATAAAGGTTGTGTACAGAATATTTTTTCATACGTTAGGGTAGTTTGCACTAAGGGATTTAGTTAAGTACACAATTTCCAGCAAAACAACTCATCTAGATCTTGATGATTTAATGGTCACTTCAACGTCCCATTTTAAGTTGAAATCAAACAAGTTTGATGTAGAATGTAGATGTTTTTTTTTCATTGTATGCCATATTTAGTTCAGTTCAGTAAGTATACCTAATATAATATCATGACATTATTAGTTTAGCCAATTTTCAATTAAGCACACATATGTCTTAAGAAAATACACATTGATGTAGTTTGAGTTGGGATTTCAATACATGCCTCTCTGCATGATAGATAGTGGATTTCCCCACTGCGCCATCACAACTTTTTTTGTTACTTCAACATTGAGTATTGAAAAGTCCAACTTACATAAAGGTAGAAGGAACATTTAGTAAATAACAAATTCATGTTACTACAGAACAATGTACAAAGTTATTTTTTCTACATGTGTAATAGTTTTAAGATTTTTCTTGTAATTAATATTTTATCATTATATAAACATGGATATTTAAATTGATCAACTTACCAAGCAGTATCTTCCAGAAATATGCCCTCACGTTCGAGATGCATAAACAGTTCTCCACCGCTCAAGTATTCTAAGATTAAGTACAATTTCCCACCAGTTTGGAAAGCATATACAAGCTCTACTATGAAGGGATGCTGAAATGAAGAACAATGAATTCCATAAGCACAGAAAAGTAAGATGGTCATTCATTTATAGGTTCAAGGGCCCTGCCTATCTAAACTCATAAGGTGATACAGATAAATCCAAGTATCAGTAATTAGATAAATATATACCAGGTCCTGTAAAATGAGTAATGTGTCTGTTTAAACTTAAAAATTATATTTGCTTCAAGCAAATTACTAAGTGCAATCCAAACATTATACAAAATACCTATGATATACCAAGAAACTATTGAGGTACCACTTTTGAGGGTGCAAACAACCAAAGGATCTCAGTAGCCTAGCCACGCTTTTTACTTTAGGAGTGTTGTCATACATAGTATGTGGTGTTCATATCAACAATTTGCTGGATAGTAAATAGTAATGGGTTTTAAAACAATTGCAGCTTTAATTTGCCTGGGTTATTGCTTCCCACTTAAAGCATTGTTTCTACATTCATTAATACAGTCATATACTCCTAGCATACAGCCCAAAAAGTGGTTGCCATAGTTTCAGAAATAGAATTCATACAGCTACTTTTGGAAATTGAGTGGGACCAGGATTAAAAAAGGATTGTTAATGTATCCACAGCATTGTTTCTCTCCATTATAATTACCTTGACTGCCTCAAGTATATTTCTTTCTGCCTTGGTGTGAGCTGTATCTTTCTGATTACGAACTATGGAAGCTTTTTTCAGTACTTTCATAGCAAAATGTGCTCCAGCATCTGGGCCAGTAATCTTACGCACTTGAAATACTTTCCCATATCCTCCTTTTCCTAATACTTTACGTAACTCAAAATCTTGAGGTCCGAGACGCTTACATTGGCCAGGATTAACAATTTCTTCTGAGAGCTGGATAGTTTCAGAGTCCTCAGAACTGTTAATAAAAATGTGTTAAAAATTCATATTAAATAAATTTATTGGTAGTTCAAGTAGGTTGAAGAATATAGGGTAAATTAGCTGAGCAATGCAAGCTTGTTTCTTGACTTGCATAGAAAACTAATTGAAAACACTCTAGGTGCCATCTCATTATAATGCAGGTAGAAGATTTAGTTTTCATCAAGCATTGGTAGTTAAGTAAATATAACTTACTTTACAATATTATTCACATGAAGTTCAGGGTCATAGTCAACCTGAAATAAATAGTAAATGATAATTAAAAGAAAATAAACCTTTAAAGTAAAGTTCTATAAAGTTGCTTCCAATGTTAAAAAGCCATGTTGTAAAATCTATTATCTAGACAATGTTTAGAGTTTACTGGCTCATCAATGCCCATGTTCCTATAATTTCCAGACAAATATTAATTAAGATACATAGTCCTCCTCACATCTCTGGAAAATACCCTTGAGTCCTGTGTTTTAAAGAGTAGAAATAACAATTCTTAATTAAATTCTAGTCAGTGATAAAACTCCACATTTCAGATGCAGAATGATTTAGAGAAATGTGCAGGAAAATATAATGGTAAAATTTAAACAAATTAAAAACATTGTCTCTCAGTAAAGGCTTCCTTTGTTTTTGTATTGGTCCAGCAAGTTTCATTTATCAATGAACACATTTGGTATGTTGGAGAGATTATTGAGTTTTAAAGATATACTTATGGTTTAACACAAATATATAAAACAGCTTTAACAAAGAGTTGAGCCGTTTGTCGCAGACATGCTTTGTCTACACAGTGGGTCTTATCCTTGACCATCAATCAGCCAACTCACTAATAGGTTAGACTGCTTAAATAATACACGTGAGGTTTAGAACAATATAGAAAACACAAGTTTAGTTACCTCATCAATTTCAATGATATCGTCTTCGTCAGAATCCACAACATTAACCGTGTCTACATCTAAGTCCAAATCAAAAACACCTGCCATGTATGATGACATTTCTGAGGAGTTACATTAGCCCACTTTAGTAATAAAAATAAATAGTACTGAACACTAATACATTTACATAAATCGCATTAAACAAAGGCGACAATGGTGAGTTTTAGAATATTGGATTATTTTCTTTTCACAAACTTTCTTGGCCACCTATGGCCTAATTACTTCAGACAATACAAAAATATTCGCTCTTTACCAATACCAACCAAAGCAATATGAACGTGACATTTTTACTTTTTATTTTTTTACGAAATTTTAAGTGAATGCAAGGAAATTCTATCGAAAACGAAGTAGCTTACTTCTTATTAATCTGTGGTAAGGTAACGGCAAAGTTTCACTTGCGCTAAAGCTGCGTATACATATTACAGAGTAGACGTCGAATCCAAAATTTACAATTGGCCTAGACCTCGCTTTTTTAACATACCCTTTTTATATTATAAATCGATAAAGGACATCAAACTTAAAAACTTTGCCCATGGAATGCCTATCTAAAATATTGTAATTTTCAAAAAAAAATGATAATTAAAAATTGTCGTACCTAGTTCAAACTGAGAATGTATAGAACTAGATTCTTTGCTTCAGTGAAAATAAGAAATAAAAAAAAACATTTGATCAATGGTGTAAACAAAAACATAACCTCTTTCGGTATTTTCCAGTTCAATCGCTCGCTTACCGGTTTATTTTCATGATATTATTTTTCAACGACGATCAATACAACTGGAAAATACCGAAAGAAGTTATATTTTTGTTTACAGAGCGAAAAGCATAGATCAAATGTTTTTTTATTTCTTATTTTCACTGAAGCAAAGATTCTCATTCTATACATTCTCAGTTTGAACTAGGTACGACAATTTTTAATTATTATATTTTTTTGAAAATTACAATATTTTAGATAGGCATTCCATGGGCAAAGTTGTTTAGTTTGATGTCCTTTATCGATTTATAATATAAAAAGGGTATGTTATAAAAGCGAGGTCTAGGCCAATTGGAATGTTGGATTATGTCCAGACCAACTGGTATTATACTCGACTTAAGCTAGGCTTACCTGAGTGCTGAGGCTTAGATTTATCCATTCGTTTACTTCCAGACACAGTAATGTAATGCTATGCTAAGGAGTACAAGACGTACGAATAAGTATTGTTTTCATTCTGATGTATGAAACTTGATCATATTATCATAAACTTTCGTTTTTAATTTGTACTCCACCTACTGGCAATGGTATGGATAGATATACGCTTTAGATTCAGAAAGCCACATAAAGAATAAAGGAACATTCATGAAAAAGTTCGCCAAGTTCATACCAATGGTAACTAATGGTGAGAATGTATATAAGTATATTATGTGGTTTGATATTGATTTAAATATTTTTTGATGGAGCAAATGGAATGGATATATCATCGCGGCCCTACGAACGTACTTATCTTCATTTTGTAACGCTATGCCTATTGTCAAATTAGAATCTGCTTTTAATCAGTGTCATTTTCAAGATTGTCAAATGTCAGTGTCAGTTCAATTAAACAGCAGGCAGGCCAGGCAGTAGTAAAAGTTAAAGCAGGTTTTGTATTGCGACTTTATTACGTTTTATCAGTGAGTACCTGTGAGTAAGTGCTAATAAATGGCAACAAAGTATGTCGAAAATTGGGCTCTACACTTGATAAATCAATATTATTTTGTATGGAAAGATCACTCCTAGCGTCAAAACAATCCCTCAAGATGACACACGTCCAACGACATCAAGCTAGGACTGGAAAGGAAACAATACATTCGGGCCACTTTATGGTGTCTCATTTTGAAGCAGAAGCTCAAGACGATTATGATGATTTAGCTGTGCCCGTCCCCGATGAAGAGCAAGTGAGCCAAAAGGTCAGTGTGGTGGCAACTTATGTGGTACCGGGGACGTTGGCCCCTTACTCTCAAGACAAAGTTGACAAGCAGCAACATCAACAATTATCTATTGAAACATCACTCACTAAACTCTTCAAATGCATGACTTTGGCTTACAGGTATGTTTATAAAATAATAATTTGCTTATCACCTTTTCACCCTGATATTTAACTCTATTTCGTGTTTGTCCCTTTTAATTTGAAATGATATGATATGTTTCATCTATAAATCAGGAAGTGTTAGTTGGAGTGTCTCCATTAGGTTTAAAATTGATAAGGGAGGTCAAATGAGGCAGAAGACGTAGGTCAATATCTGATATAAGCTATTCTTACATTGTCCCTGGTGTTGTAATAGGTACAATGTATTCTTTCTTATCAATAAGTTTTTTGATAATAAATTGTTGAAATTAAAAATCTGGAGTAATTTATTTGTTAAAACAATGTTCCCAAATATAGATATTTGTTATAGTATTAAAAGTATTTTCTGCAAAAAACATTGATAAGAAATACAATTAAGAATGCAGATATAGTTTATTTATACTGTTATATGTTGATTATAAAAAAAAAAACTTTACTTTAGTTCTTAACAGTTTTTGATTCTTTCTGCATTCCAACCAATTCTTATTTGCTGCCATTTTAATAAAAGCTATTACAACATACTAAAAAAGGGCCATGTTCTTTGATACCCTTGAAAACTGCCTTTAAACTGACTGGAGTTTTATTGGATGTATCAGTGCTACACATAAATAAGATGTTTTAAGTTGAAGTCTAAGGGTAAGCATTTTGTTAGTTTGGTGGTGCAATTTGGTAGCTCAATGTTTATAGAAATGAGTAATATCAATTGTTTATATGTAACATACACACTTCTGAATTGTATGCATTTCTTAGGAATGATGTAAATTGCCAGTAAAATTAACATATAAAATAGTTTATCAATCTCTCTAAAAAGTTAAGCTACCAAAACACATCACTATGGGGTGTAAATCACAGAAATTTAGCTAGATGATCATACTTAAGGTTTTCTGTGTGTCAAGTTTATTTAATTATTGATTCTGTAAGTTTGCTGTTTACCTTATATCAATACCCTGGAGTAGTTTTCTAATGACATTGCTATGTTTGACAACTGAGAAATATTATTTTTATTAGCCTCAATTTTTAAATCCCTAACTAAATTCAAAATTAACAAATAAAATAAAAACTCTAAAAAAATCCTCAAGTTAGAGGCTTAAGCAAGTTTTAGCTACTTTGATATTTTTGTTGAAATATTTGATATTTCTTAAATTTGAAACATATTCCCAGTAAAAAATTAATCTTGAATATTTGAGTAACCTCCAATATATCTTTGCTTTGAATTAAACCATGGGTTTCTTATTATGAAATGCAACCAGTAGTTCTGCCATAAAATAAATAATGGTTAATGTAAAAAGCTACATTACATTACATTATCAACATATAAAGAAAAGAAAAGTTTTTTTTATTTAGCACTCATATACAGTATTCAATGACAATGGCATAATTTAAGGAAATGGAAAAAAAAATATGTGTATGTAATGTAATTGTTAAAGTCAGTTGCACATGCTAACTAGCTAACTAATACAATGTTGAGCCTGGCATAATTAAACCTGAAACTTAATGTCAAATACTATAACATACAGAGGTTTTCAAGATTATTGAAAGATTTCAGTTTATAACATTATGCTACTAGATACTTCCACGAACAGATCCAGCTCTCAAAAAAGGTTGTAGGCGTAGGCACCCAAAATTCTCTTGGCCATAGTGATTAGTATCCTCATATCAGCTTTAGCCTCAATAGGCCATAATAGTGTGAGATTGTAGGTCGATTGGGCATGCCCATCTTGCCCATATGGCTGGATCTGCCCTTGGATACTTCATTAACAAAAACAATCTCAAGTGCAGCATCAAGCATTTCAATAAAGCTGTCATGCTTTTCTTAAATCTTGGTGCTCCTTTTAGACAATCCATTAAATCCTTGTGTTCTGTTAGACATTGAAAAATGTGTGTAATGTGCTTGATTTCCTGATTATCATAAGCTTCTATTTATATTAGCAAGAAAAACAGACATGGCATAAATGTTATCTTAACTGCAATTTATTATTTCTCTAGGATTATGAACTTAATTATGTTCATCTTATCAATGCATTTATAGTTATTATCACATGTGTTTGTATTTATTACATTTCCATCTGTTTTCTTACATGTTTGGTTTTGTCATGACGTGGGCGTTTCTGATACAGATTTACATACCTACTTATATTAGTTGTTTGTACTTAGACTGCTCATTGATTTGCCCCCTGATTACGTACACATTTTGCGTCTTTCTATTCTGTCGTAATTTGCAAGATCCTCGTTTTAGTCATAAATTTGAACATATTTAAGTTTTAACAGCACTATTGCAACTTGCGACACAATAAAGTAATATTAATGGTCATTGTGTGAGATTCAAGCAGTGAAGTTCATATAACCCAGCCTTATATGTATGAACAGAGTTACAGCTTAACAGAACTGAACTTGGTTCATTCAATATGTATGCTCGTGAAATAATTTTAACTGGTTTAATGGATTTTACAATCTTGGTTTACCTTCTTGCTTGAGCATTAGTCACTGTGTCAAGCCCGTTGTTTCCATTGGGATAGGCAGAGACTATAGATCGCCACTTTGTACGATCCTGACAAATTTCTTGCTTGCCTTTATTAGCTGAATTTTTCGTAGGTTCAAACAGCCATCTCTTTCACTACATCTTGGAAAGTATGACGTTGATTTCTGTCTCAGCAACGCACTCTGCGTCGAACGAATCACGTAGACAGTGTATATTTTATGTCGGATTTGGGGTTTCTTAAAATGTTTTATGACACTTTAAAACATGTTCTACTAAATGATATCTTGTAAAAACACATGAAGACGCGAAATCCCTATCCTTTAGCTTCTGAAATTCACAGAGTCCAAATTTTATTGAATTATGGATTATAGAATAATTTAAAATTTTCGTTAGGAAGTATATTCGCATTTTCAATAGATTCAAAAAGGAGGTACCCAATTCGATTGTATGTTTTTTGTTACACGATTACTCCGTTAATAGTCAATCGATTACTAAAATTGTTTTTCAGTTCGGTTGGATATGCTTCCTTGCATTTAATCTTTGTCGGGTTTGGTTGGTAATAAAATAATCCATTTCAAAAATATCTAAATTCACACGTAGACGATCGTGTTGTTTATCGAAATTTTTTGTATGTAATTTTGTATGAAAAATTGAGTTTCCAACAAATCGCCAAAGGTTTTTTTTTGTTCAAAAATTGTGACATGACAATTCTATAGGCGCTATACGGCTTTTAGAACGAGAACAAACAAGAAATAGTTTAACACTAATCTTTTTCAGACTAATTAGTAATTACTAATCATCACTGGTCCTTTAGTATTTTAATTAGATTATTTATCAGTTAATCGAGCGTCACGACATAAAATCTAATCTTGTTTTGATGGGGGTTTTAGTGAACGAGTTTTTTAATGCAAAATATCGTCCCATTCGGATAAACACTACAATTTGCAGTATTCTTTATAGACTGAACTTCACTGACTGAACTTGACTGAATCAGCAGACACCCTCGCGTTTACTCTATATAAAGTCATTAAGTTATATCTACCACCACAGACATTAACGATTACTATCGTCATAGTGGCCGGGACCAGCGAGCGGCTTCAAGTAGCTCCATCAGATTTAGCTTAAGTACATACCTTCGCCTTGTCAGGGCGATCCTCAACTGCCCGGCACTGAAAAAGTCGTGATAAAGCCACACAGGCCACAGGGCCAGCAGCAACCAATTCATTCGAAAAAAAGCTTCAAGTGGCGAAATATAATCAAACTGGGTTAACTCTCACATATTTTACTATCCCCTGTAGTCGAACCCGAAACCTCCTGGCGATGAGCCACGCCATAACTACAACCGCTGTGTGTCAGGCACCTAGATTGAACCATAGAGTATTATTATGGAAGAACTTCCGTAAACATTGGACGTACTGAGGTACCCGTACACATTTCTGGTGCACACCATGTCGCACTGGTTCAATTTGTTGAAAGAGTCAGTCAGTTGTACTGTTCGACTATATTGATTGAAGTTAAACAAGATTCATCAAATATTTGCGATTTGAGTAAGTTGAGTGAGACTTGATGGTGTATAAGCATCACGTGATGAAATAAAAGAAAGTTTCCAATACGGGGTGCTATAACTTTTCTTGTTTGTAGCGGACTGATGTCAGTCAACTATAACAATTTGATTGCAATCAAATCATTAGTACTTTGCCGGCTAAAACATTATGAATTTATATTTTAATTTAGATATTTTATAATACTTAATTTAAAGTTAGCAGTATAATAAAACACGTTTCGGCAATACCAGTTTATGTTGATCTGTTAGTGCGTAGAGCGCGTATTCTTCGCGGGCAGCGGGTTCAAAGTCCAAACTGATGTGTTTATTCATACAGTAACTCTGGTTTCGAACAGTTGGTTTCGACCTTTTCTTCTCAATTTGATTTGATTTGGGTACACTGTGTTATACGTTGTTAAAATACAAACCTGTCTCGGCATGCCACGAATATTTTAAACTTCTTATACAGATGTGTTACATCCCAGAAATGGTCAGGCAGAAGTTCAGAAGTTCAGAATCAACAATTCTTCAAACACTTTTGTATGTTGCGAGATGAAAAGATGGCGCAATGAGAAATCACAAGTGACCTAAATTCCTCCTTATAACTTAGTCGCCTTGTCAGGCATCCACGGGATCACATGGGATTGTAAAATTCGTAACCCCGACTATGACTTACCCAAATGAGACGTTTACGACTAAGCGCTGATACATAATATCAGAGAATAACATTTAGTTTTGTCCAATTTATGAAATTACCAAAAGTAAGTAAAAAATGTGCTCTTAAATCTCCTAATAACGATATCCTTACTAAAATTATTCAAATTGCAATTTTTCATAACATAACATAACATAAACGTTCACGCCGAATATCCCCGAAGGGGTTGGCAGAGGTACTAATACTTCTGAACATCATGTGACTTTGTCACCTGGTGTTCAGAGTACCCACGTTTTGCATGGACAGTGTACTCACGTGATAGGGGGCAGGCCTATCGCCGTTTTGTACGAATACACTGTCACATGACTAAGTACAACTCAGTCATGTGGGTTTCCTCACGATGTTTTCCCTCACCGTTAGCAACCATGATAAATTAACCACACATATGACTTTAGAAAAGACAAATTGGTGTAGGCCCGTCCCAGGATTGGAACTCACGCCCTTCCGTTTTCGGGCGGGTGTTCTACCCACTGGACTATCATGTCGCTTACTTACGTAGCCCATTGATTTTTCTCAATTAGCCTCATTATACTTGCGAATTGGTGATAAAAATATTAATAAATCGTCCGAGGAGTTCACAGACATTTGTGTGATAATTTGCCCACGTGAATATAACGTGTTAATTATTAGTTATTATTATCTGCAGTTCAACACCTTTGGTAACCGTTTCTGAGTTCAAACCCTTATTCACACGACGGACTAGACGGAAGCGACTAGACATTAACGTCTGCTAAACCACATTAAGGCAACATCGCAGGTTAGATTCGAGCTCGGCAATTACTTATATATTGTATATATTTTTTATAAAAAAGATTTTCTTATTTAAGGATCCGTACCGTATCTCATTCTGAATATCCCAAGTATTTTCCGACGCACGCTACTTTTCTATGGAAGGTTAGGTTCGGACTTCAGACCATGAAGCTGAAAACTAAAGACGATCATTTTTTTATTACGGGCTGTTTCAACCGAAACATACGGGATTATAAATTTTACTGTCAGGATCGTACAAAGAGGCAATAAATAGTCTCAGCCAATGAGAGTTAATGGCGCGCGTACAAGTAAATCAGATCATCTTAATCTCAATGCACAATTTAAAACCCTGCGCTGCACTGGGTACCCTCGAGGAACAAAAATAAAATTGATCGGCAAATGTTTATTGGTAACCATGTATATTATAATTTTAAACTCCGTAGTTAGAATTTACTGTGTCAAAAGATTAATGTTCTTTTTTTTCCTGCCTTACTATTTAATGTAACCATGGCCGAACGGTCAAGTTATGAACATAAAGTTCAACTGTATTTATAAAATAGTCACAGGTCGCCCAGACAAGCACTATACTACATTTCATAACGGATTGTCTTAGTGCATGTGTCTAACGTTTCAGAAAAGAGCCGCGTTACGCGACAAGAATTGAAACAGTTTAAAGATTGTTCTGTTAATTTACCTAGTTACACGATACTGGTGGCAGCGGATGATAAGATAGTCTGCGCCTTATCGCTGAACTTATTTGAAGTAGGCTCAGGCGCGGTAATCATAAGATATCTTACATTCGCCTGTCGAGCCGGCATTGTATCGCGGTCTCAAATACTTCACCACATTTTTAATTACTTTTCTATAATGATTGTGACGAACATATATTTGAACATAATGTTTTTTCTTGTTAGGTTAAAGACTTTTGTTGTGAATTCGGACCCTAGTACTAGTTTGAACGTAGTTACCGACATGAAATTGCGACCATTGTGAGACGGTGACATAGTCGGTGAGTTTTGCTTTATACTTTGTTTTGTCCTCTTTCCCAGACAAAAACTAACATCACCAAAATGGAATCGTTTCAAAGGTATCAAGCTCCGGTGGAAGGACAAGATTCGGTTGAACAATGTCATCTGGAGGTGCTGGCATATGCAGTGTGAGTACTCAGCTGTTTGTTTGTTATTTGCCACGTGTTTGTCTAGTATTGTAGTTTGGTAGTTCCGCTCCTAATGTGGGTCAATAATTTACGCTCGTCTACCGAGCTAACTCGCCGCTCGCATCTGATTTATTGACACGAAATATTCCGTACTCTAAATCCACAATCTCAAGTTAATGTCCATTATTGATAAGTTAATTATAATTGTGAGGCCATGTTGTGTCTTACAGCTTAGAAATTAGGTTATTTGCTACGAAGTCATTGCTATAATAATGTATTTTAAAATGTTTTTATTTTAAGTAAGACTTACAGATTTGAGGTAATTTACATTTTTCCTGAAAATCACGTGATATACTATATATTAAAAGCTCCCCTCTATTTCTCTTTTGTACACCCACGTGATGAGGCCACATGATTAAACCCAGTCATATAAATATCTTTCTATTTTTCTCTCACTGAATTCTTGCCAAAAATAATTTTATTAAATTATTGGATAGTCCTACGCGCGTTTGGTACCCACATATATTTAATGGATTCCATAGTAACATAACCCTACTCGAAAGCAGATAATTATGCTAATAGTTATTTTTATTGCCATTAAAAGGTTACTTTTATCATTTTTGTGAAATCGCGCCATTTAAGTTACTGTCGTCGGCCGTTGATATAGTGACGTAAATGGTGTTCAAATACTTGCCCAATCATATTTGGCTTGGTGTAGTGTGGAGCACAAATACAGACAAGCACGAGTTGGCTATAATATAGTGTAGTTTAGAATAATAACTCATATACGTAAGGCAGTGATTTTGAAGGGACATTGGTTGGGTACAGATTTGAATATAAGAAAAACATACATACATATACTCACGTCCATAAATCCCGAAAAGGGGTGGCCAGGGCTTTAGAGCTAGAAACTCCTCAGCCACATTAAATTGACAGGGGATACCACAAGATGGTAGAAATAAAGTATATTTGGTGATGGGTCACCAACCCAATAAGAAAAAAATCAAGACTGTATTTGTAGCTCTTTTTCTCCCTATATCTGATTTGATTTCGCCTATATACCATACATATACTCACTCCCTTAGTTACAATTGGGGTAGGTGAAGACTATCAGTAGCCACTTTGTACTATCCATGCAAACCTGTCGAGCCTCAATTAAATTCATCAATATTTTCTTACATGCCCTTTTTTTGTTCAAATTTCACATTTGCATGCCTTTTAAATTTTGGCGTTAAGTGATAATGACGACGTCCTTGGCCTAGTGTATACACTATTATGAACATAAAGTTCAACTGTAGGTCACTAGGTCCAGAGGTCGCAGGTTCGAATCCCGTTATGGCCAACATTTAAGTGAGGAGCATGAATAATTATTTTTTAATCTTACATATTATTTATTTGTGTAGTAGTAAATATATCGCCCAATTAGTATCTTACACCAAAAATCTAGCACTACGCTTATTTTCAAAATTCTTGGCATCCTACCCACGTTTACAATTGACAGCCTTTAGAATAGAGGGAGATAAGGGCGATAACAATGTTCGTTAGTGATAATTTGGAAACATTTAAATTAACAAGTATATAACCATGTGAACTAATATTCGTACTTAGCGGAAACAGGGTCAAGGACTATCTCCCTAATTAGTCCCTAGTTCAACATTGCCAAATTACACATTGATATCCCCGAACAAAATGGAAGCTTAACTTATATAAATCTCTTGTTGTCGCTCATCGCTTATTCGTCAAACATCGTGGCTAACAATGTATTAATTTAATTAGACGATAAGAATCACGATAGAGAGGTTTTTATCGATCCTTCGAATAAGCATACTTATATTTCCCCAATAAAAAGCCACCATTTATTATAACTTTTTATCGTCTCATTTAAGCATCATACCAGCGTCTTAAGAGCCTGACACTAATGCTGCCACTGAACAAACAATCTTAATACGCCTATCTCCTATTCTTAGCTAATAAAAACCGGATTATTCATTCGCAATTTTGCATCGAAATATTGCCCTATTAAAGCAAACATTTCAAATAAAAAAATAAAATAGTCAAGAAAAGAATGATAGAAAATACATAGAAATAACAGTTGAACTAAGTTTAACTATTTTTGAAACTTTATAACGCTTTAAAATCAGTAACCTGAAACAGTATGAATAACCTTAAATTATAAATTTTAAATATATATTTTGTTATTTATATTCTTTTGGTATTTTACCGCTCCCATGGCCGAACATAAAATAAAAAAAAACTCTTTGGCTATGAGAGACGGAGCACCACTACAAAAAGATCAGTCGGTCGCTAGGTCGGTCTTGTCGGGATTAGAGACTATGGTTAAAGAACAATAATTTTAATATTAAAACTGAAACAGAATTCTTAACTTAAATGCAGTACAAAGATACCACTTATCACTTTCAATAAATTGAGTTTATTTTAAGCATTTGTATTTTTATACCTTGTAGCAACGGCAATCAATATACTGGTACATAAACATTATAATTAAACTATAGTTCGATATCTCCAAAACTTATGTTTACTGCAAATGTGTCACTTATTGGGACATAATGTTTAATTATTATATTATAATCGGATGGTCCAATAAAATAAACTACATAAAATCTTGAGTTGTGACAGTTTGAGCGAAGGATCGAGTCGATCGAAGGATGTCTTTAAATGTTCCAAAAACGTTCCACTTTGGGAATGTCTTACAAATTCAAGTACTTTTTTTCCTTATTTATTTTAGTGAACGATGAGCACCACAATAGGAGATAAGGAACAAGTAGATAAACAAATATTTTTTGCCGCTGAAAACATCTGAGACACAGACATACTCACGGCTATAAATACTAAAAAGGGATAGCCAGAGCTTCAGAATAAAAACTTCATTTCGGCTCATATTCATCGTTTTAATAAACACAACTTTGTGCTTGTGCTTAATAACGCTGACTGACGCCTATATTTCTCAAACAGTAGCTATTATTATTTTACCATTAATATTAGATTCAACAATGACGAATTATTTAAGAAGTACAATTGTTTAAATCTGTGTATTTTTTTCATAGTTATAAAGAAGCAAAATACACTGGTCTGCCAGTTCGCCTCGCCGCTGGATGTAGACACACATGTTAAGCCAGAGGTAAGTCGACTTTGTTATATTTATTTAATTGTGCTGTGAACCTTAATTAAACATACATTATAATCACGGCTATAAATTCCAAATTCAAATTCATGGGGTAGCCAGAGCTTTCGAGCTAGAAGCTCCTCAGCTACATTTGGAAGTTGATGTGGGGAAAGTTGGTAGAAATAAAGTATCGTTAGTAATGGGTAACCGCATCGCCCAAAAACCACTTAAAAGCTTCATATCCTTAGTCGCCTCTTCCGGCTACTACTACTACTACTCTTAGAAAGGGATAGTGACATTCTAAGCCGGCACTACACGGCAATTAAAATGGGGATAATTCAACATATGACACTAAAGCACAGTTTAAATATATTACGGCAAAATTTTGCTTCTATTACCCCTCATATTAAATACAAAATTGATATATTTTAAACAGCAAATTAAAAGAAAATAGATTAAAAATTTACATATATTTTAATCAAATCATATTAACAACACCCCATCACCCAAACAGATATTATAGAGTTGGAAAACCATTGAAATGAACCCATTTTCACTAGTGAGTCAAAACAAAAAGAACTATTTTAAATCTTTTTGTTCATGAAAACCTCATGTTTATTACTCGCCCGCCTGTGTCGAAATTTTTCTTTTCTTTATTTATTCTTTATTTATTGTTAAAAGAACTATGTTGTTGTGGGCGTTACATTTAAAGATATTAATAAATTGTTACATCTATAGTATTTTTTATGGTTTTATAGGCAACTATTCTAGAAGGAAAATATTGGAAAAGAAGAGCGGAGGCGGTAATCGCCGAGTATAAAAAATGGCGCATGTTTCACATCACAAGAATCTATGGCAAAGGGGACACTGGTGTCCAGGATACGGTAATTATATTAACAACATACATATACTCACGTCTATAAATAAAAAAATCCTCAGCCACTTTAGTAAAGTGAAGTGGGGAAAAGATGTTAAAATAAAGGTTGTTAGTGATGGGTCTCCAACCGCATCGCCCTAAGTCGCCTCTTACGATCACCCATGGGACGAAATTGGGTAGAGCCCTTCTAAGCACACTATACAGCATTATATAAACGAAAACTTATTAAAAAATGTTTTATAGGTTAAAAGTCCAATCGTATTATTTATACAAGCAAAAGTGTTTGCGTTAATGTTGATGGTTTTACTAATCCTAGGCAGTAATATACTATCTTATCGGTCTAAAGATATTTCTATACTACACTTACAAAGTTGCTTGTTGATAAAACTTTGTAATAAGTAATATATTATCTCAAGAGACTGTTACTTTATACAAAGAGGAAATGGTACTATGGGCAGATATTTTACTTTAGCCTACAATATTTCATCGTATATTTAATCGATTACCTCAAATAAATTTAAAAAAATGCAATATTGTATTTAATTTAATGCAAATTTATCTTATATTATTTGAATTTTACTAATGAAGTGCCTAAATTGCAAGACCAATAAAACGCGTTTCATGACAATAGTCTGTATATGGTTTTGTTATTCTTTATCTTAAACGACATCTCTACCCAAATTATTATAACTTCTTGAAGATGCTTATTGAATTTAAAGAGCTCTGTTTTATCAAAAACTTATTATTGAAAGTGTCTATGCGCCTATTGTTTAAAAAATAATATGTCTTGAAGTTATTAAGGTTATGTATAAACAATACTGAATGAAAGGAAAGCAAAGGGTAATCTTATCCCACTGCAATAGGCACACAATAAGATAAAGACGGTACATCAATATTAAGGAAGTACCGTATCTCTATCTCTTTTTGCCATCTCGACTCATAGAGTTTCGAATACCTGACAAGGGTTTCCTGTAAATGTTCAAAAATGACCTTTCCTGCACTGCTATCATCCATCAGCTTCGCTTGACCCTTTAGTACAACTTAAAAGGACTTGTTAGTAGTCCGTGTCCGAAATTTCAAGAATCTTTAAACTCTCAGGCCCCAGATTCCACGTATAAAAGAACGTACCCATATTCCGTGACCCATTAGAGGGGGGATCTTCTAAGGGGGTTTTGGTCACGTAGTCAAAATACTCCTGGAGTTTTTTCCTGAACTGTATTCAAATAATCCACCCCACATTTAGGGCATTGTAAAGACACAATCGCAATTGACACAGAGGGATAAAAAAGGGTCACGTACTATGGGTATATTTCCTCATATTCCCTTATGAAATGTGTCCTCAAACCAAATTGTTTGAATGACATCAGATCATGGACACGGTGGAGTCGTTGTCGCAATGCGAGGAGCTGGCCGGGACGATGCTCACGGACGAGGACTACCTCAACTTCATGAGTGACACTCTCTTCTCCACCATCACCAGCCACCAGCCCTTCGCCTTCCCTGACCCAAGGGAGATCGGTTAGTTTTTACTGTTATAATTTGTAATTATAGAATTTGAGATTTTAGATCAATTTGATTTTGAAAAGGGGAAGATGTGATGCTTGAGGGGGTAGCTGGTGATAGGTTGCTTAAGACCCGCTGAATAACATACCATATAAGTCAAATAAGTAAGCTTCATTAGAGCAAGCACGAGCGCTATTTTATCGACACGATAACGGTTAGAATGAGATGGCAGTATACGATACTAAGTAAGTGCGTAAGAGATGGCTGCTTTATCCCACGCGATAACTAGTTTAAACACGGCTCGTGCTTGCTCTGCAGGAGTAGTGAAATTCTATAACGATACAGATAATTCTAAACATATGTTGTTACTTAGTGTTTTTTTTATTGAAGCAGAACATAAATACTATTGATTCCGCTGATAAGAAATTCGACTAAAATTAGACAAGCTAGGAATAAAATGTAACTAGTGTGGTATATCAGCTGATATACGTCCACTGTTGGACATAGACCTCCTAAATATGTAAACAAGTTTCCAGTTAGATTTATTTAAAAATA
This sequence comes from Bedellia somnulentella, assembly GCA_963576735.1. Classification (NCBI taxonomy): domain Eukaryota; kingdom Metazoa; phylum Arthropoda; class Insecta; order Lepidoptera; family Bedelliidae; genus Bedellia; species Bedellia somnulentella. The sequence continues at coordinate 5,000,290 of OY755173.1, read as the reverse complement.
AGAGTCTTCTTTTTTTTTGTTCTTGGTGCTCACATAAGTCTCATAAGTGTACAAGGCAAAAATTAATAATACTATAGGTACTGTTTTTTACATCAAGTTTTTCCATCGCACTGTACTAAGTAGAAAATTCCCAATAGTTTAGTTTGAACTTTTCACTAATTATACTCTTATTTTGTGTGTTTCCAGCAAGAGGTGCTAGTTTGGCTGATTTCATTCAACCTAGCTTGGGCCCTTTGCAACCTAACCTCGAGGATTTTATGGACACTTTGGAACCGTTTCAAGGTATAGATATTATATATTTATTAACAGATACTTTTTACAGTCATTTATACATTATTACAAAATATCTGAGTTTTATTGAAATTATAGTTAAAACTCAAAACACTTAATAATAATTATACAATCCCAAATTTCCAAAACAAGTGCATCGAAAAATTAAAAAAATGCAACTGTAAAATCATACATTCGTAACATCACCACATATCGGAACCTAATAAACTAGGATAGTCCTACTATTCAGACTTTTTTACAGACATGTTGTCGACTTCCCGCCTCCCCCCGGTTCCTGAGGAGTCAGCCCTGACGTCTGATGACGCCATGTATAGAAATGCGATGGCTGTGGACTCATACTCGTCGCATAATTATTTATCTGCCAACCAGAATACTACTAACGTTAACATGAATACCAATATGAACACTAACCAGATGACGATACATGGTTTGTACTAGTTGTTGTTCAATAAATATTTTTATCCCTCAGCTTTTTGTAAGATTAATATTTGAGCAAAGATAAAATGAACCTTATCGATACCGAAGCGACAAACATATTTTAATACCTAAAATTTAATTAGCCAAATTGGCAATATTTGTTTAAGATGACCTATTTTAACCTATTAAAACCTAATCGAATATTTATAGGACATCACATTACACCCCTAAAATTTTCAGGGTCAAGCAACAACGCCCAGATGATATCATCGTTACCACCCCAAAACGTGAAGAACGAGCAAATGCAGATGTACGACAACGGAAGACTATACAACCAACCCGAATTACACGGTAGTATGATGACGCAAGACATGCCTTCATACAGTTCGGCGCCGTATGACGTCACAACTTCGACAGACGCGTACGGATCAAAAATGAGCCGATTGAATTATGTTAATACACAGAAAGTTATTACTGCACAGGATAATGCGTATAACAAGTTTAATTCGGGTGAGTAAAGATTAAATCAGGAGATTTATTAATAATGTATTTTTTTTTAACTATAGTTGTATGTCCGGCAGTGGTCAAGCATGGTGAAATTTTTTTCCAAACAAATATCTATTATACGATAGGCTTTTATAATCTAATGCACCCCGTTTTGAAATTGTTTCTTAGACACAAATTCCGATAACTTAAAGTGACGCATCTTGACTTTCCATCATTTAAATAAGAAGCACGTTATTCGAAAAGTGACCAAACAATATTTTTTATGAGATTTTTCCAGCACACTTTAACATGGCAGTACCTCTATTATTTATAATACCATTTTATCATTTAGCCCCCCTCCCGCCGTCCCACACGGCCCCCGAGACCGTCTCACTTCTACAGCAGCCGGCGGGCGCTTCCAAGATGGCGGCGGGGCGCGGCGCGGGGTTCACACGGGACAAGCGCCGCGTGCCGCCCCCGTACCCCGCATACCCTGCGCACGCCCCGCACCCCCCGCCGGCCATATACGATAATCGCACCATACAGTACATGCAGCCAGCGGCTAGTGACAACTATAAGAACAAGACTGTGATCAGTGGACGGTCTTTCAAGATGCCGTCGCCACCGCTTTTGGGGCCGTCTACACCGCAGGTAGGTATTTTGATAATAATCGTCTGTTGTGAATTTAGTATGATACCTTTTAAAACAAAGTTATCTACTTGTGTGTTTCTTGACAAAATTAAAAGGAGAAAAAAATAGGACACATAAAACTAAACAAATATAAACAGAATTACTAGTTTAACTTCTCTCTTCTATATACATTTGTAATTTTGACACTCCAATAAAATTAACGTAAATATTATTTCCAAAGAAGAGTTGACGTCAGACATGTTTGTGATGTCAGATGTCGAGCGCTGTGAGCGTCGTGAGCGGTGTGAGCGGAGTGAGCGGAGTGAGCGCGGTGCGTGGAACGAGTGCGAGCGCGTCCAAAGACTCGTTTCGCTCGACGAGTTTGCCGCTCGGCGCGCAGCTCAACGCTGATTGGTCGATATCCGCGCCCACTGACACCAACCGACAGCACGCGCATGCGCCTAGAGTGAGTTCTTCTACTATCTTTTAATAATACCAATAAGTTTATTTTTTAATTTAGCCTAAAACAAATCAACTTACATTGAATGAAACAGTTATTGCTACATCAAATATATATAACACGTGAGTCTGAATCTTACTAAGTACGTACAATTCAAACCATAATTAGAGAGACTAAAATGAGAGATAAGTGACCGAAAATATATGTTACCAGTGTTAGAGAAAATGAAATAGTGATTTTCGGATTGTCTGGAGGGTAAGTGGAATAAAAGTGGTATGAATGGTTTTGCCATAAAGAGCAGATTGTTAAATGTAAGGTGGTGAAACTAGAAAATGTTAAATATGCGACAAAAAAGTATGCCTAGATTTTATTTTTTTGTATTTAACGTGTATATCATTAAGAAAATTTTGTTTTATAAAATAGAAAGAATACTTCTGCATACATCTAGAGGTATTCAAGGGCAATTGTCATTTATCTCTTATTATTAAGCAAATAATTGCATAAAAAAATCAGTCGTAGTCAGGGAATTGTTCATAACCTAAATTATATACCATCTATTGTGTGGTTTTCGAGCCGCATTCATTATTATTTTTCACATATGAATCTTTACCTTTGTTCTCAAACGTTTAAGAGATCACGATAAAGTTTCTCAATATCACATAACCAACAGCCCCGCGAATCTGGTGCTGGCGCCATCCGCCTACGCTCCCGCTCGTCATCATCATCAGCTTTAGTAGACGGGGCGGGCCCGGGGAGGAGACCGCCCCCTCTTAACAGTGTGGCGTCAGAGCCTACGTTGCCGCAAGCGAGCGTCGTGCTTGCGCATCTACTGTCGGCCAAGCATTGTAAGATTATTTTTATTAAGATACATACATACACATACGGTTTTTACCTCCAAAATGGAGTAGCCATAACTTAAGAATAAAAATTTCTTCCATCAGTTTTGAATGTTGGGTGGGGATAACATTAAAGGTAAAATAAAGGTTGTTGGTTATGGTTCTCCAGCGAAATGGCCACACAATCACTTAAAAAGTTACAATACCCGCTCCCGCTCATCATCATCATCATCATCAGCGCTGGTAGACGGGGCGGGCGCGGGGAGGAGACCACCTCCTCTTAACAGTGTGGCGTCAGAGCCTACGTTACCGCAAGACAGTGTCGTACTTGCGCATCTACTGTCGGCCAAGCATTGTAAGATTTCTTTCATTACATAAATAAAAAATCTATTTAATATTAATCCGGTCTTGGGCGAATCAGCAGATGTTTTGTGTACTCAGCATCACGGCCCACATATTTTCCCACCGAAGGGTGATTTGGCTACGGTCAACCACGGTGGCTTAAGGTAGGTTGGTAGACTTTAACGACTAATGCCGTGATGGTACTGGACTAAAGGCTTAACGTGCTCTCTGATACATGGCATCATGATATTTTTAGGACTTGGGGTTGTATGTCAAAGCTTTATTTATCAATATTTCACTTGATAAATTACTACTGTATATCCACACTTTATTGGCAGTACTTCTATGATATTACAGAGACATTGTCGAAAAACAGATCCACAGCTTAGAAAAGGGACCGGGGTTCCAAACATGTATCAATTACTGCATTTTTTGTTTTCTCTGAATTTCCATCAACAGCCAATATTATAACCCTACTCACACCAATTAAAAATGCCCCAAGCACGTATCGACCATTGTTTTAAAACATAGGTTCAAGTCTCATTCTCACAATATTTGCAGCCCAAAGCGTGTACAAAATGAACAGCAGTACGGAAGACGGCGTGGGTGCGAGCGAGCCGAATAGATCACCGTTGAGACGAGGACAGCCTTCGCCGAGTAGCGATATCGTGTCGCCACACGTGAGTTAATACTTTATAGATCCTAGATTAAAAGTTGAATCGTTTTTGTATATGAGTATTTGAGTCAAGTTTCTATTATCTAGAGCCTTGGTTGGTAGCAATATAGATTTTATGTATGAGAATATTGGAATTGGGCTATCATTTTACAAATAGCTGACACAAAAGCCTAAGTGTACACATACTATTAAATTTACTGTCTGTAGTAAAGAATAAGAAAAAGAAAGCACAATGACAGAATTTACTTCAACTAAACTCTGAACTACGCTATAAACATCTATGAAATAGTACATGTTACAACACATATAAAAGTAACAATAAATATATTTATTTACTCTAAAACCTTAATCCAAATAAATTATAATAAATAATATAGAAAGAACAAAGAGAAAATGAACAAAAAATGTCTGCTACACAAAACAATATTTTTTTATATTCTTTCATATACTCATTCAAATAGTAATTTTGCAGTTAATCTTCTAAGTGAATAAACCGAAAATCCATACAAAATGACAAGTAAAATAAAAATATGTTGAACCTTAAATGCTACACAAATGACGACTTCTTTCAAAATATAATATTGCTCCTAAAATATACAATATTGTTCGAGAGGATAGATAGGCCCTTGTGGGTTCTCCCTTCGCAACCCCCCCCCCTGCGAGCTGGGACGCACACATATGCACGCATAGAAACGACATACTACACATAAAATGCGGTCGCTATAGCTCCTAAAAATAAGAATCCAGAGTTCCGCCGAACAGCAACAACGTACTATACACACATAATACGTTCGCTGAAAAACAAAAGCTCTGCACAGGAACGACACTCTAGGCACATAATGCGTTCGCTAAAAAAAACATTGCTCCTAGAACATGTAAAAAAAAAAGCCTTTCAAATGTCTGCTATAAACTTAACTTGATCTCCCATAGTGCATAGGCGGCGGCTCCCTAGTGGGTTCCCCCTCCACCTCCCCGCCCGCATCCCCCGGCTCCCCGCGCGAGCCGCGACGCACGCACATGCATGCCGAACAGAAACGACGGTACAATATCAAGAACGGCTTCGATACGCTGCAGGCCCTTATACCGCATCTTAATAATAATCCTACTACTAAGGTATGTATTTTAAGGTTACTTAATTGTGAGCTCACAAAGCGGCGATATTTCGGCCTCCTAGTACGTTAATGCACTGTCCAAGCAAAATCTAAGTACTCTGAAAACCTTCTAGTAATTATAATTATCAAGTAATACACTGCCACATAAATAAGTACAACTTAGCCATGTTGGTTTCCTCACGATGTTTTCACAGAACGTTAACAACCTTAATGGACAAATTTGACTGATAAGGGTTTCCAACAAAAAATAATTATTTCGCCAGGACAATGCAAGTGTGGGAGTCATGTTAAAGCGCACACTACTGCGGACTCACTCGCACATAGCAGCGTTTCACTCATATTCCTACATCGCGGAGTGTAAATGTTTTTCGAGTTAAGCATAGATACAAGTTATATGTATGTTTGATGTGTAGTGTCTTAGAATAGCACTACCCCATTTCTTCCGGTGGGTGTACGTAAAAGGCGACACACGGTATGGGGCTTTTAAGGGTTTTTTGGGCGATGCGGTTGGAGACCCATCACCAACAACCTTTATCTCTCCATCTTTTTCCCAGTTAACTTTCCAAACGTGGCTGAGGAATTTCTAATTCCTTAGCTCTGGCTACCCCATCTAGGGATTTATAGCCATGAGTATATGTATGTATGTATGTACAAATTATAAGTTGTTACACAGCAGGGTGTACTGGCCAGTATATCTTTGCTGTTCCCACACAAGGTTGCACACAGTGTACTTTCCATGGCGAAATCCATGAATACTGCTACAAATTACTCCCGTAGTTAGTGGTCTAGCCTAGTTCATATTATTTTGTATATTGCAAACTGAACTCTTAAATAGCATCTTTGTAACATTTATGTGAATTAATTGTAAAAGAAGTCGTAATGGAAATTTAAGAGAGATTGCAAAAGAGTTACAAAATGGTTTGTAATTATTAAATACAACTTCTGCGATCACTTGTTAGTCTTATTTGCAAATTTTTTTCATTGTCACATTATTTTATTTTGTTATGCCTGTCAGTTGCCAACCTTAATTAAAACGGGGTATTTATCCTTGTTTGCACAGGTCCCCATCGTTTGGTATGGAGAATTTGGATTTCATTATTCGTAATATCTTAACCATCACCTGATCTTTGACCATCGTGCCAAGTTTGTTTCCTTTACTTTGACGGCCTAAAAAAAATTAAATAATAAACGATATTACAGTTTGTTTTAGTTAAACTTTGTCTTCGTAAATTATTATTACAGGATTGATAATATATTCGCAAAATAGGAAGTGATGGCTTAAGAAAACATGACGTGATTTCATAAAATAACCCCAGACTGCGATAATCTTATCTCACACCGATTTCGATAGCAATTGACAGGTATTACAAAACAAAATATTCGTAGGCTCGGTTTTCATTATCTCCAATGTTATCTTTACATTTGCTGCTTAGTGATAGCTCGGTGTTGTGGAGGCAATTATATTTATCAATTTAATGTTCTCTATAGGTCAGCAAAGCCGCCATGCTACAGAAAGGAGCCGATTATATTAAACAGCTAAAAGCGGAGAGAAACCAAATTAAAGAAGAAATGGAAAGTCTTCGACAACAAATTGAATGCCTTAATAATTCTATTTCGTAAGTATCTAATATAAGTCACTGAAGGAAATAAGTGGCGAATACTAGTGTTTAACTAGAAACCCGACTAAGCTCACACGGCAGAAAAAAATGATTTGTAATTACAGTTGGCATATTATATTTCGTTATAACATAAAATTCCAATCCGAATCCCAAATACAATATAAAAGATATAATATTTGCACAGCTATCAATGGTGCTATGAACATTTTAACATGTGCAATAATAGTTATCTTTTTTAATAATAATCTCTGAAGATTTTTACCATTTACATAGTTGTGTAAATTGTCTATAAGACGTCAAGAAACACTCGACCACGTACTCTGAATCTTTAGAAACTCCTTATTCGACTACTTGCAACATTTCAGCCAACAAGCCAAATTTGCTAATAAGGGATATGAATTCGAAAACCTCGAATCATAAAGTCTTTAATCCACTAACATCCATCCACCAATATGTATTTTAACACCCTTATAATAAAGTCAACAATCGCTAACAGCAACTGCCACTCGCTGCTCCCTGCCATGGGCGCACCGTATCGCAAACACGCACCGATCGCCTGCATACAAATCCCGTTTCTTAAAATCTTAAACCCACAATGACATATCCAGCAAAGTGTACTCAAACCACCATATGATAAAGTCATCAATCGCTTACAGAAACTGCCACTCGCTGCCCCCTGCCACGGGTGCACTTATATACACATTTGCGTACAAACCCCGTAACATAAAGTCTTAAATCCACTAACATTGATATTTTCAACACCAGCACTTCAACGGTTAAGCGTTTACTCACTATTTTGTTTTTCTCAAAAGAAAGCTCTCAATAGAGTTTTATATATTATGTCGTAGTTAAAAAAAAGTTATTATTTATATACATATTTCTTTGCACTTGTTAACAACATAGTTTTTGTTTTAGAATAGGCACTATAATGGTTGCAAATCAAGCGCAATTATTATATTTTTTCGTTTATATAAACTACTGGTGAAGACTTTTAATTGGCATCGATGTTATGTACTGTTACTTATATTGTTATTATTTAGCTGTAAGTCTTCCAAATAAATAAATAAATAAATAAATAAACATCCATCCACCAATATGTACTTTAATGCCCTTACAATAAAGTGTACAATCGCTTACAGCAACTGCCACTCTTTACTCCCCGCCACGGGCGCGCCGGTCTCGCGAGCGCGCGCGGACCGCCTGCGTGAGATGTTCGCCCGACACGTGGCCACGCGCACGCTGCACAACTGGAAGTATTGGCTCGTATCCTTTGCAATACACGAATAACTATTTAAATTATATCTTTACAAGTTTTAATAATGCACATAAGGAATCATAATGTCTATGTTTTTGGTCCTTGGTAACTATTATTTTTCCTTTTTAGATATGTGAGATTCGAAGTTTGTAAGTTTAAGATCAAACGTTTGTTGTATTAACTTAAGCGTTATTTCATTACACGTTTGTGCCCAGTTTTCTTCACATCTTTCTGTTTACACGCTTAGTATGGCAATGTAATTGTTATGTTAGTTATCTGCAAACCGGTTTGCACCTTCCAACGTTCTAAAGCAATTGACAGATCACATTTACATATCATCTTTCAACTCCCTTCCCCCCTCCCCCTAATAGTTAAATAAATACTGATCTACAGACAGACAATACAAAATGATTAGACCTTTACTTCCTCCATTCAACTACAAAACCGTCATGACAAGTTGCCAACCCCCCAAAAACTTCCTTAAGCGTGTCCAGTTCAGCGTGGTGGCGGCGGCGCTGGTGGAGTCGTTCAGCGCGTGCGTGTCGTGCGGCAGCGGCGCGGACCTCGTGCGCACCACGCTGCTGTGGGCCGAGCAGCACTGCTCGCTGGTCGAGATGCGCCCCGGTACGGATCACATGTTCATTGATAAGATATAGACCACGTGATAGCTCAGTGGCGCTGGTGGAGTCAATTTTGGAAGTTGAATGGGGAATAAATAGTAGTAATCAAGGTTGCTGGTGTTGGGTCTCCAACCGCATCGCCCAAAATCTCGTGAATAGCTCCAATACCCTTAGGCTCCTCTTACTAAAACCCATGGGAAGAAATGGAAAAGCAGACACTACACAGCCAACGATAATTCATGTGTGAAAACGCTTACTTTTAGGAAATATTTACATTTTTACCTCACTGAGCAACTTACTTCTAGCATTTAAATCTTTTTGTTCATGAAAACCTCATGTGGGGATTATTACTAATAAATAAAGAATAAATAAAGGAAAGAAAAATTTCGACACAGGCGGGAATCGCGGGAAGCGCTGGCAGCCATTGACACGGTAGCTCATTTGGTAGAGCGACGGGGGCGTATACCCGAGGTCGCGGGTTCAATTCCCGCCTGTGTCGAAATTTTTCTTTCCTTTATTTATTCTTTATTTATTAGTTACTTCTAGTAGTTTGTTTTGTATACAATCTCTTTTTTTATGCAAAGGAAGTTTAAACAAAAAGGTACATTATTATCGCACTAGTGCGTTATAAAGAAAAATTCATACTTAGGCAAATAAAAGATGAGAATTTCATGCGCGTAAATTCAATCACTTTATAAGCCGGTTATTAAATATATAATTCCATTTCCAGCCGTGCTAAACTCGCTACGCCTCCTATGCACGACGACGGACATCCTGAGCAACCCGGAGCGGCTGCCGGATGAGGCCCGCGCCGCCGTCGCCTCCGCCGGGGTCAAGACCGAACCCAGCTAGGCCCGGACCCGCATACCCCGACTCTGTAATGTAGAGGCTCGCCTTGCTTTAACCCGGCTAGGTCTACCTCTAATAAATCTTGACTCATTCTGTAATCCTTGGTCACATGTGCTGAGTAAACTTATAAGGTAGTGGCCACTATAATTTCAACCTTACCTACCTACAAATAGAAGTAAAATATCATGTTTTTGTGTCATACTTCTGCCTTATAAAGGGTTTATTCTTTCTACTCTGTGCGTGTTAATATTTTGCGAGCACTTGGCCTAACAAAGTAGCCTATTAAGTGTTTTGGTCGAGTAACATTTCAGTGTCCTCGCACGTTTACTCGGTACGTGTGACCTTCGCTATACTGGTAGTCTTACAGCCTTACATGAATGCAATATCACACTGCCTGCGATTTGGATGTTAGACTGTACTAGTTAAAAAACAGTAGCGAGAAATTTAGTGGAGCGCACAATGTCTTGTTAAAGTGCAATTTTATTGAATGTAAGCTCAGGGCACTTTTTAAAGAAAATCGGTCAAATACTCATTGTTTAAATGGATTCGTACGAATGTTTCGCTGACACCGCTAGAAAGTTGTTCTGTATATATGTGAAGCGGTTAGTAGTTCACCGAGTGGCCTTTACTTCGATGTTACATATTTTAAATATTTTCTATAAATACTATTTTTTGTTAAAGATTTACATATTGTTGTTCAATTATAAAGATTGTTGTGTAGTCGAAATAATTTACCAAAGAGTTGCAGAAACGAATATCTACGTTACACGATACTATCAAATTTTATATGAAAATTATTTGCAATCGAAAGTTTTGTCATTAATATATTCGCGGTCCTGCGACTATGCCTATAGCGTGTAAGAGAATTTGAATTTTGGAGATTTATAAATTAATATTAATAATTTTGTGTATTTACTAGATGAAACATAAGGAAATATTTTTTATATCCGATGACATTTGTATAGTTCGGTTACGTTTTAAAGTTTTTACGTATAAATAGAGATATGTAATTCGAGTGGTGCCAACGCAATGTTGTAATACTTGTTTAGAATAATTAGTTTATGATGTTTCGTTGACTTTTGTAATACAAATGGATTGTGAGACGATGTCTCGCATGTCAACGGACGGGAACCACGGAACTGTAAGCTTTAATGAGAGAACCGCCCGACTCACGTCGGTCACCGGGGATATAATATAAAAATCACAAGATATTATTGCATTTTTAATTCAGTCATCCTTCGTCACATATAAAACAATTTGTAGCTTAATGGTAATTATAGACTAATAAATGCGTGTACAAAGCGCAATACACATTGAGCCCGCCGACACAACCCGGCGGCCCTTATGAAAAGAATTATGTATAACCAACGTATAACAACTAGATCGCCGATAACAACAAGTTGCCGATACATGTCGGCGGCCCGGCGGGCTATTGCGTTCTCAATGTGTATTGCGGTTATCGTATACGTTGGGTGTCACACATGGTTCCGCGGGGCGGGGGCGGGGGGCACGTCTCGCTCGAGCAGCCTCCCCCCGCGCAGCACCACGGCTCGCGAACACTCGCCGCCACACCATGCGCGGTGCTGAAATATACATAAAATCAAAGTTTAAGTACCAAAACCCTATGAAAACTAACAATTATTTAGTTGTTTTTCAGATTTGGATTGTTTGATTTAGAACTGGATACGTGGGCATGATGGATGAAAAGGCAATTGAAAAAACATGGGCTGTGTACAATGGTTGAATGTGCGAAGGAAGAATGTGAACCAAGTAAAAGGAATAATAGACCACTAAGACGTTGGTAGTAGTAGGGGAGGCGAAGCGGGGATTTTTGAAGTGACTCGAGAGTGTCAGATTATTATATAGGGAGAATCCTTGTACCTATTAATGTACCTCTACTGAGTATGAACTCTTCATATAGCGGGGTATGCTGTGGGGAATCCGTCAGATTAGTATAATAATATCCATCCTCCAAAAAACTTGAGCGCGTCAGATTAAGTTAAGGTAGATTTATTACTTCTAGAAGAGTGTATATCTGGATAATCTGACGATTTGGGTGTGGCGTTAAGAAATTAGATGGTGAAGTATCTTCTAGCGCTCGATGCGGGTGATTGCAATGTTCCCGCGATAGTGTTTTGGCGTATTATTTGTGCAGGCGTTAAGAATGAACATTGTTGTTAAATTGCCTTTAAAATGGCTAGAATACCGATATCTCTTACATAAATCGGCAGATTAATATATAATGGTTATTAGAAATATAAATCGCGTTTATACTGTTAATGGCTGACGCGCACGAATATTTGTATAAAACTTTTTTTTTTACATTTAAAAAAATGTTTAGTCCTTTTTTCCCACTGACCTCCATTATACTATATAAGTACGCTGGACCAGGGGCTGGAAACTTCCTTACATCCTCACTTTGTGATTTTTAACAGCGCCTCTATTGCAGTTCCACCTGATCTTATTAAAAAAGCGCGACGTAATTTGCTTATTCATCAATAGATGGCACTGTTGGTAATTCCTACATCGCGGTATGATTTCTTCTTTATTAGAGTATATAAACGTAAAATTTTACGAAATATTGTCAATTGTCATGTCTTAAGGGCGTCCCCCGAAAAAGTAAGAACCTTGAAACGGCATTTGGGCTTGCCCCCTGCCGTCTCCTCACCTTTAATCAAACTCGTAAAATAAGCCATCTAGTGGCCTCACTAGTAACTATTTTTAACAAAATTAAGCGCCATCTACGGAAATAGTCTCGTACTACGTTGTAGAATTGCGACATTCGTATCGATATTATAATGATGTCTCGCTTGGATGAATATATTTTGTAATTAAAATAACTGAAACAAAAACTTGAATCTCACAAAACTATTTTTTATGACACCTTCGGAATATATGAGGGGAATGTCGAGAAGAAAACTCGTGATAGTAGGTTTCATGTGACACCAAGTAAAAGGGGATTATGTTATTCTTTGCCGGCACAAAAAAGTGATCGTGGATTGCAGTAGAAATAACGTAACGTGCTATTATCGCAACGTCCAAAAATCACACTTGAATAAAAAATCGGCACAAATTATAAAACAGGAGAAAGCATTTAGTAAATACTACCAGTCGCCTCTTACGTACACCCACCGGCACCGGAAAAAATGGGGTAGTGCTATTCCAAGCCGACACTACACAGCAATAATATATAATTCATAATAATAATTCATACATATATACTTGGTTATAGTTTCTTGTTAGAAGGAGACTATAAATATGCGTCTTTTGTATTTGTTTATTTACTTAATTAGAGGTTTGCTCTTTAAGGGATTTTTGGGCGATGCGGTTGGAGACCCATCACCCATCACCAACAACCTTTATTCTACCATCTTTTTCCCACTCAACTTCCAAAAGTGGCTGAGGAATTTTTAATTTCTCAGCTTTGGCTACCCCTTTTAGGGATTTATAGCCGTTAGTATATGTATGTATGTTGCTCAAAAGTATTTTGTTCAATTGGAAATTTTCGATTTTCTGCACATGTTTATTTCCTTTATTTAATTTTCCGTCGTTATTATAAGGTAAAAAATACTTTTAATCTTTGGTTATACTAAACTATGTAATAAAGGGTATTTTAAAAGAAAAGCAAACAACTTACTGTTTTATCTAATTAAAAACACTAGCCGTGTTATACAAAGATTTCTCCTTGTCGATATAGTGGGATGAGTATACGCAAAAATATAAATAATTATTTCATAAATTAGTATAAAGCTTATTTGATTGAGTTATTTTTTCACAGTTGTTTACAAAATGCAAAGTTCAATGAAAGTCTAAAAATTTATAAATATCAGCTTACTCTATCAATTCACCTTGACGAGACGGTTGAGTGGTTGCGAATTTATTTGAACCTACTCATCCCCTCGCAAAGCTATACATTTTCGAAGTATAAACTAGAATTATTAGCACATTAATAAAATAAAATGAATCAAGATAATTTATTCGAAGAACGGTTTGAATGCACATATTTAATATATTCTATTTCATTTTAAAAAAAGTAGAAATATAACAAAAAAGATATGTAAAAATATCACATAAATTTAAAGCAAAACGATAATAATTGTTTCAGCTAGATTTACGGAACATTAGGGTAATACGAGCGTCATAGAATAAAGAGTACCCAGAATCCGCTCACGGCCGCATCGATAGTCCTATTTCATTGGTCTCTCTTGCATACCAACGCAACGCACCCGCACTCAGTCGGTTAGAAGCTTTGAAAGTGACAAGCCAAAACAGCTCCACAAAAAAATTCATAATGACGACTTACGTACTTCCATCTTGTCGAAATAGAGTAAATATCAAAGCTAAAGGACTGGGAATCACATTTCACCGGTTAATATTGTTATTTTCCACTTACTTTCGATGATTGAAAGCAATTTAATTTTGTTTAAATTACGAATTTTTTACGCCGCCATGTCAGTGTTGCAAGCGTAGAACTTTGTATTTTCTACCATTTTCAACATAAGAATATTATGTTTAGGTAGAAAATCTAAATGGTGAAAAATAAGTACTTTTGGGTATTTTAGCTTTCCTGCAGACGAAAGCAGGCGAGCTCCGTGGGTAAGAATTATACAAAAAGCTAAAATTGATGAGTATTGGAAACCCACCTCAAGCTCACGCATTTGCTCCGAGCATTTTGAAGAAAAATATTTTGATTTAACTAAATCTGGAATCAGAATACTTGTAAAAGATGCCATACCCACGAAGGTATATTTGTACTATATTTGAAAAATATACCTATCTGTATACCTATGTCATATAAATATATATCTTACTAAAACATTATAATTGTGAAAGTTTGTGTGGATGTGATTGTTACGCTTTCAGACAAAATCTACTAAAGGAATTTGGATGAAACTTTGAAGGTATATAAATTATACATCGAAATACGATAAATTCGAAAAAGGGTAAGCAGAGATATATGTGTACCTACGTGAAAGAAGACGCGGGTGAAGAGCTAGTTAATTGTATTTAAATATTATGTATGTGTCTAAATATTAATAGTTTTTATAATATTTTGTATCTAAAAGTTATTACTGTTTTTATATACGCTATGCATGTTTGATTGAACGACAAACCAAATGCAAAACAATTTAAGGGTATATACCGCAAAGTATTGTGCAATTTAGAGATAAAAGCTTCGGATCAAGGCAATTGCATACTATCTCTTGAAGATATTGGAGTTCTTAGCTGTAATTCAACTACGAATGCCATAAACCTGACAACATCCGTGTTTTTTATTATCCATCTTATTATTTAGAAGCATTAAATAATTCACGATTATGTTCAAATATAGAAAAAGAACATTTTGATATTTCAGAAAATTTAATTTTACTAATAAGTTAAAAAACTATTAAAGCTGTTGTTTTATTTTTAATATATGTTTTTTATTATCTTATCATTTAAAAGCATTAAATATTTCATGTTTTTTCTCAAATATAGAAAAAGAACATATTAAATAATTATTAGGAGTTTGGTAGAAATTATTAGGAGTTTGGTAGAAAATATACATTTGCAGACTGAAGATGGGTTAAAGCTTGCAACATTGCGGGGCGTGAAGTGCAGTGAGAGCGGGGGGATTATTGGACCATTTTGCCGAACCGATTTTGTACTGACTGCGGTGTCTGGAGGATACTAAGTTTGTGACGAGCGTATTCACAAAACAGAACAATTCGCAGTATTTTTAATAATGCATTTATCATCATTACCGAACGAAAATAAAGACAAAATTATTTTACCTATAAAGAAATAAACAAAAAGCACATGCCGAGCCGAAGATTTGAACTCACGCCCTAACCTATGGCGCATAGCACATCACACGTTGGACCACTTCGTTCTTACGTAATAGGTTGAAATTAACGATAATTTTACGATTGAGACAAACTTATAATGTAAGGCGAAACAAGCGACTATGTTATGCACAACCAAAATAAATTATCTAAAAAGCGCGGGAAGCAGCAAGCAGCCATATTACAGAAAAATCCGACACAAGCTCTGCGCATGAAGGCTAACAGCCATCTCATCTGCCGCCCCGTTCTCCGCACAGGGACCCGCTCCAGATTGACATTGAAATTTAGAGAAAATGCTTTATAACTCCATAATTAGGATGAAAAGACTAAAAATTATTCATACAGATGATAGACTACTCAGTTGTCTACGCAAATATTACGTAATCGATAACATATATGCAGTATTCTGACAGCAATATCAGACTTTACGATAAAAAAGCCCCCCACAAATTATTTTTTTTCTTAGTCGATTATTATTGAAAACGAATGAGAACCGTCATTTTTGAAGATAAGATATTGAACTTGAACATATATTTTATTTAGAGTGTGATTGCTTTATTGAGCGGATTTTATTGAGTTTGAAAACTACCAAAATCAGTGAACTTTTCGAGGGAGGCCCTTAAGGAAAATTACGAAAAACGGCATAGAATCGTGTCTACTTCTTCGACATGTTTTTGTTTTTTTTTTGTTAATATTATTATATTATATTCTTAGCCATACAATACAGACAGTACATCGAAATTAAGGCGCAATATACTCATAGATATATATATAGGTGATTAAATTGTAGCAGAAGTTCGGGTGGAATGCCTCGAGAGGGCGATAAGTTTGCATTATAAACTAGGTGACATTAAAATCCAGCAAGTTGGCTCTCTATATCCAGTGTATTACTTTACTCTATGCGCTGGACTAATGATACGTATCAAAATGACAGCTATTTACTGTGCCAATTTGAAGCGCCCCCAATGAAGGAACGAGGAACTAAATATGACGTAAACTGCAAAATGGCCAGTGTTTTTTTACCATAAAGCATAATATATCTATGGTTTTTAGAAACAATTATAAATCAATAGTGCTGTAAAGTTTCGTTTCGATAAAAAATTATATATTGTCATTTGATATATTGTCTTCGTGTTTGTAAATGATTTTGGAGGTTTATTGCGATTAATTTTGCTTATTGTGTCTTAATATTGTTGTCTATTTTCTCTGTTTCTTCTGGGTCGTCGAAAGGGGCTAAAATCGACAAATTTGACGTAGATGCTTATAGCAATGTTGAAAATATTCGTACTATAAAAAAATATCGTTTAGATGAAACTGAATCGTCAATCCTGCAAGATGAAATAAGTGCATTACCACACTTATTTTGGGCGGTACCGGACTCAAACGTAAGTGAAACGTCTAAACAATGTGTCGGATACATCGCAGGATTTGTGATACGTGCGATTCGAAAAAAAAAAAAGTGTGATGATTGCTTGGTCGCTTGCGAATCTTTACCACACGATCCCGTATTTAATCGCAGAAATGGTATAGCACTCGTACAAAAAATGAGAGGTGGTTTGACGATTCCTTCTACAAGTGTTGTGAATTGTTGTTGTTGGTGGAGTCATTATTCTGCAAGGCTTGCAAAAATAATAATGGTAAACCTCCTATAGAACCGAATTTCGCTTTAATATTAACTACAAGGGTTCTAAAAGATCTGATTGATCAAACAGAAACATTGTTTCCTGATCTACAGAATCACTTCAAAGATACTTTTGTGTCGGATGATTTTAACAGCCATTTTCATATTTTATTGAAACAAATTATAACCAAATATATAGACATCCGTATGTATGCTGTAAAAAACTATTCTCAATATATAACAGGAGTAAGTGTACGTAATTTTTTGTCGCGACAAATTATTTGAGCTCGCCAATGATTAATTGATGGCAGAAAAATAACCTTTTTTTTGATGTTTGTACTTAATATAATATATAAATAATGTGATTATGTTTATTTTATATAAATACCTCACCTACTCTATTGTTTTCAAAACAAAACCACATTTTCATTTAAAAATACGTTTCCTCCCTTCCCTTATTATTAGATCTAGCTAGCTGACACAGCCACTTTCTCCGGCTTCGGCTTATCCTACGATAACTCAATCATTGCTTAACCAAGGCATTAGCGATTAATTGGTTTGGACATTAGCCTTTCCTTTAAGCAGAAACATTTTATCGATATATTTTATCTTACTGTCCCATCTCTTTTATTAGTCCTTGTTCCTTCACTGCTGCCGTTAGCGCCAAAATGGCGAAAATCAAATCGCCTCACTGTCACCCGGCCTATAATTAGTCCAGCGTACTTATAGAAAGAAAGAAAGAAAGAAAAGTTATTTATTTGCTATTAAAGGCACAAAAATTAACAAAATACACACAGCAAGTGGAACCAAGTTTACAAAAAAACAGTATAAACAAAAATTTTTTAAGAACACAAATGTAGAAAATAAAAAAATATATCATTTAACTAAAGACAGAAAATTTAAAAAATAAAAAAAATAAAAAAAACACAAACAGAAGCACATCAGTAAAAAAAAAAACAAAAAAAAGTAATAATAAAATTATGGGATGTTGTGCCCTCCAACAGCAAAAAGGCACTGACTCAGCAAAGGTTGTGAGTTTTACCTCACAACACTGATTTTCAGTCAGCGCCTAAACCAGCGACATCATAAGCGTCACACCAGCAGCAGCGTGATATTTTAGTAACACACTAATAGTATACTTAAACATAAACAGTACCTAAAGATATAAATATATAGTACATAAAATATAGAAATGAATACTAAAAAAAATGTAAAGAATAAATAAATAAAAAACAATGATATAGTACACATAGCACACCCTTATAATAAACATATATATGTATCAATATTCAATATGCAAACATTCTACATAAACTAGAGTTTAGTACTGGGAAAGGGATTCGACGGGACGAACGAGAGGAAGGAAATCTAAGGGAATTTATTTAACGGGTTCTGCTGAACTAGCAGGTACTCTTTAAGCTTACGCTTAAAGGTGGTCCTACCAGTCACAGAACGGATGGGTGGAGGAATGTCATTCCAGCACTTGGACGCAGCAAACCTAAAACCTAAAACTTATATAGTATAATGGAGGTCAGTGTTTTTTCCCCACTGAAATCAAAACTTGTAATATACTTTTTTTCATTTTGAAACATAAACTATCAAATCCGATAGGTTTCTATGATGCACGAGCAACTGTAAATTTAGCATCCCGGCCTCCCCTACTATAGGGTGAACATTTGAAAAGTGAAGTAGTTGAAGAAAATAAGAAAGCTTGGTTAGATTTACTAACAACCAAGTAAACGAATAGATGCAAGTGTAGCTGATGATGTATTGCAGAGATGTGAATATGAATATAAAAAGGGAATGAAACAATGACATCTGCAAGAATGGTGTGAGAGGATAATTAATATACTCAGATCTTTGATAAAATCCGGGATAACCAAAAAGTTATGTGAAAAGCATGTTTCTCAAAACACGAGAATGTGGTAAGAGTTGAAAAGGAGAATTGGCGACGGAAAAATTTAGTACCAAACGGGTTTGGAATAATTACTCAATAACCATATAATAACTTCACAAAGAGCAGTAAGTTCAATTGTAACGAAGTAATGCGATTTTAATGAAAGTTAGATTGCTAAGAAGAAATAGTGAAAGCAATAAAATAAATGAATGTAAGCCAAGCGACAGCTTATGTCGCCATAAATGTTGACTTGCTGAGGGCTGGTAAAGGGCTCGTAGTTACTTAGTTGTGCTTCCGTATCCAGAAGTCCTGGATAAGTGGCAAAGTATCAAAATAAAGAAAAGCGGTCACCCACCGGGAGACTAAAATCTACCGCGGCATTGTCACTAAATTAAATGTAGAAATAAGATAATTGTTTGAAGGAGTAATGAATGATACTTACTATTAGGATGTGCAAGCAGGATAATTTAGAAATGGAATGGGATGAATGGGTGGATTAATTCTTCTCGTTGAGGTGCATTCAATTTCGAAACAGTCACTTCCTTCGTACATTTGAGGAAGGCGCATCATAGGATGGTAAGAAACTATTTTTGCTGGTGTTGAAGAAGTTCGGTTTTGGGAGTCAACTAATAGATGTCTTGAGGTCACCCAAATGAACATTCTATTGCATGTGTAAACGGGGAAGATAAGGTGTAGTTC
>OY755173.1:4914365-4980455 GCA_963576735.1 Bedellia somnulentella | reverse complement strand
GAAATAATGGCGCGAGTTAATGTATATAGGTACATAAAAGAAGAACAAACCTGTCGCTGTGTTGGTGTCGTTTCGCCGGAAGACTGGTCGGCCTCCGACAAGGCGTCTGTCTCCGTCCCGTCCGACATCACCGACACGTACGCAGCCTCTAACTCGGAATCTTGTTTCTCTACAAACATTTAAGATTTCCTATTAAATGGGAATTAGGCAGGCGTAATTCTTTTTGAACTTAATGAATACATACGTATAATACACTTGATTTAATAACTTCAGAAAGAAGGATTAATTGAAATTCGCGAATATCAGAAAAGTAGTCGCTAAATTTTTATTTGGAATATACTGTCTTTAAGCGAGTTTTGTTACCCAGATAATAATTTAATAAATATTATACTTACCGCTGTCTTGAATTTCACTTTCAACGTTTTCAGAATCTGAACTCAGTAATCTTCGTAGCGGTCGCGGGGTCCACCTATAACATAAAAGAAAGATACTTTTAAGCATTCAGCATATACAGGGTCAGACCCTAATTACAACAATAATACACACTAAATACAACTAAATTAATTAATATTACTAAACTAAATTAATTAATTTAATCGAAAACCAATTAAAAAAATAATACAAATCCAAATTCGCCCACGTAACAAAAGATATTAGAAAAGCTAGAACATAACACTCGTGTCGTGACGTGATAGACGGTAGAGTGCACCACGTCCCGTGCATTGTCAACGGGTTACAAAGGTTGCAGAGGGCGGAGTGCACTTGCGCTTTCACCTCACACTCTGAAAGAGGCATCGTGACCTTGTCCGGACCAACTTTCACTAATAATTACTTCCACAGACAACACCATGAAGGAATAAATTCGCGCTGCCATTAGACTATGATTTGTCCGGGGAGGTGGGCCTTGTATTAATACAATAGGGAGTATAATGTCTCTGTGTTTTACTGAATCTACCGGCTACATACAAAAGTATCAAAATAATGAATTAAGTGAATCTACGTATTTGATAGTTTAATATTTGATATTGCTGTGTCATTTCATGGTGGGTTATACTTTATATGATAAAAAACAAAACGATTATAATCGATTATCTCCAAAACAAAGTAAACGTTTTTTTCTATGTATAATGTATAAATTGCTCCATGTATAAATTGAATAGTATAACGCATAATTTAAGAACAACTTGAGTTCACCACAAAATTATAAAACTCATTTACGTGATATATTGGTCCGACCATGGTCCGACGAGATGCCTTAACGACCACAACATACATTTAAATATGAATAATACGTTCAAAAAGCGCCTGCTTAGAAAGTATGATGCTTGTTTAAAACTGGGCAATTTATACTTTACCTTGAGATGGTTCGATGGGGAGGTCGGAATACTCTTTGCATGAAGCTGGCTTCTCTTCTTAGTCTAGTATTATTGGTGGCGCCCACACTGAACGCTCTCCGGATCGTACGGCCCTCTCTGAAGTCAGAAAGAAACACGCGATTATCTCAAAACATAATTTGTAATATTCGATTTATGATAAGAGTTTGATTGATTTTATTGCATTACTTTATTGCACATATTCATACTTTATCAATTTGGTTGCTGCCGTCAAATGCGCGGGTAAAGGAGGCCGCTGCCGCAGTGAAGCACTCCTCCAGCTTCCTCCTCCACACAAAGCCACCTCAGCTAAGAGATGAGGACCTGTCGGTTCACACGCACCCATCTGGAAAGCGATATAGGCTATCTTATTAGAAAGTCTTTGCCTCATTTATATAATAGCTACTGCAGTTTCATCTAAACTATCATAACTCCCGTAAAGCGGAGTAATCCAATTCTGAGTCCAGCGACTCATGGATGACTTATTCAGTATCGTTTATGTTGCTCTGCTCCTGTTTACACACTCACAAACTACTCAGAGAATAATTTGAATGTTTTTGACATGAAAACCTCATGTGGGGATTATTACTAATAAATAATAAGATATAATAATAAGATGAATAAAGTACCACTCACAAAGTACTACTCAGAAGTCAAATTATCTTTTGGACAAAGGGAACAACATTTCACAGCAGTGGGAGACATTTCAGGACCATCTATGGCTAAATCAGATAGTTGGATATTGTAGTTATTACTCGATTCGATACTTTATGTAAATAGTTAAATAGTTGAGGTACCTAAGCATTTCAAAATTTTAAGTATACCACTGGCAATGATCCTCAGAAATTCCACTCGTATTTATTTTAATATCACAAGTGTTTGTGAATCTCACCGTAACTTCATCCGAGCTGTTAATTTGAAATTTAGCTCGTGACAGCGCCCTGCGGAGCGTGGAGCGTTCTCGCGCCACTCCCCCCGCGGGCCCCGCGCCACCCCGCGCCGCCGCCGTCCGCGCTTCCCCCGCCAGCCGGGCCCAGCGCGCCACCACCGGGTCCTCACAGCTGGTCGGCTTGTCGATACCGGCGATTCGACCGTTCTCCATCACTATCACCTTTTGAACAACATTTTATATTAACCTGAGAGTGTGAATTGTATTTTTATCGTGACAAACGCGCGTCAACGGCGCAATAAAATGTCGTAGTGTTCAAAGGCATTCATCACATTTTCAAAGGCATTCAACATATTATTTCTGATTTCCACTTACCACGATCTTTGTGTATAGTGCCAAATAATTGGGATATAGTGTGGCAAACTGTGAATGCACAAAACTTACCAAATTGGCATAATGCATCAATTCAAGTCGATTAGTAGCTAGCAGAATCGTTCTTCCAGCACGAGCGGCCGGGACCAGTGCTCGAGCTACTAACTGTCGAGCTAGTGGAGCATCCAGAGCTGTCAGCGGCTCATCAAATGCCAGCAGTCTCGCATTAGAGTACAACGCGCGTGCGCACGAGACCCGCACCCTTTGCCCACCAGATAACGGACTACCTCCGCGCCCGAGAACTGTCCTGTCGCCTACTAAATGAAAAGATACAATTATTAGGAATATTTACATTACAGTTAAGATACAATTTTTAGAATAGAATTGCTGTGTAGTGTCGGCTTAGAATAGCACTACCCCATTTCTTCCGGTGGGTGTACGTAAGAGGCGACTAACGGTATTGGGGCTTTTAAGGGATTTTTGGGCGATGCGGTTGGAGACCCATCACCAACAGCTTTTATTTTTACCATTTTTTCTTCACTCAATTTTCCAAAAGTGGCTGAGGAACTTCTAATTCCTTAGCTCTGGCTACCCCCTCTCGGGATTTACAGCCGTGAGTATATGTATGTATGTATATGTATGTGTCGCAGCCAACTGGTTAAATCAGCCAGCTCATTAAGCAGCTAGCCGCTTAATGAAACGCCGGCTCCTAGTTAAAAGGCTAGCCCGCTTGTAAAATGAATTGTCGTCACTGAACGTCCAATCACCCGGCTGATTGAATAGATAGCCCGTTGGTTTGGGCTGACGTTAAGTCAGGCGGGTGATTTGAATTTAGTAGTTAAATTTTTCAAGTTTCATTTTACATTATTTTTCTATTAAAATTAATAGAATAACTGTTCAAAAAGTGTTCCATCATGGAAATTTCAATAAATACACCAGCCCTAGCTGATAATAGCAGTTTTCGCGACAATTTTGAAAGTTTTGGAGGTTATAAATTATATACCAAATGCTAGGGTGACCATGAATGACACCAAAAAAAAGACTGCAATGGAATATTATTGGACGCACAAGTATGATGTTATGGTAGTTGGAAATGAAGAGCATTTCATATTAAAAGGAAAATCCCCCAATGATCCCATGATGCGTATTATACCTATGGCCTAGACTACTATACACATGTGTCTGTTGTTAATCAAGTTGAAACCAATCCTGGCCTATATTCTGAATCCGAGCCATGGCACCACATGTAGTTTAAAAATAATACAGAATGAAGCGTAAAGCTTAAATGATAATAATATTGAAGTTACATGTAATACAATTGAGGACTTAAAAAATATTGAGCCAAATTTAACTTGTGTGGTATGCCAGTACTTTTAGCTAGTGTGCCAAAGCTTTGTGCCATTTAATTGTTAATATTGTATTAAATGAGTATAATTAAAGTATTGCTGCCATAAGAAGTACCTAAGAAAAGTTATTTTATTAAAGTTTGATGCGAATTTATTTTTTAGATGCCTATATTTAAATAAATACCTACCCATATTGTAGTAGCGCACTCTTTGTATATATTTTTTAATTTAATACAAGTTATTATTTAAAGTTACTTGGCTTTATTTTTGTGCTGCATAAAATCTCATAGTCACGGCTTATTCCGTTTATCCACCCTAAAAAATCCTCCCTAAGGCGGATATTCGGAAACGCGTGTCCGTTTATCCACCCTGAACGGGGTGGATATCCGGAATGCATATAATATGGTTCTTCCGATTTTTTACCCCAAGTACAGTAATTTACAGAAACATACACAACACAAAATGGGTCCAAGGAACATCGTGAACATTAAAATACTTAAGATAAACATACCTACTTTCTTACTTACAGTTTGAATAAAAATATCTTACAAACTTAGGGTCTTTTTTCTGTAAATGACTGTACGTAGGCAGGGTAGAAAATCGGAAGAACCATATTATATGCATTCCGGATATCCACCCCGTTTAGGGTGGATAGACGGACACGCGTTTCCGAATATCCGCCTTAGGGAGGATTTTTTAGGGTGGATAAACGGAATAAGCCATAGTCACCCTAAATAACCAGACGGCGAGCGATAACGTTCAGCCAAGTGGTTGGACGTTGTCTTCAACTAAATGGCTGACTGAAGTTTAGCCCTTTAATAGGAGCCGGCGTTTAATTAATCTGCTAGCTGCTTTGTCAGCTGACTGATTTATCCAGTTGGCTGCGACATATGTATTAGGAATACTAAAGCAATATTTTAAATCAAAGGTGAAGGAACTTACTTGGTAGTAGCTGTAAATCTGGCCGAAGACCCGTTGCCCGTAATACTCGCAAGTATCGTTTCTGACACCAAGATCCACCCATAACGATGTTATCGCGCACAGATCCTTCTAGAAGCCACGGTGGTTGACCCGAATACCACGTAGAATGAGGTCTATAAAAAAGTATGCTCATCATATCTTGGCCCGGCAATCATGCCAGCCTACAAATACGAAAAATATTTATACTTATTATGGTACCCTAGACGGTGAGATCGGAAATGTTTTAACATTCATAATCATACTACACATTAAAAAATACTATTTATTGGCCAAAATTGCTAGGGAATCTCTGTTACTGAAAGTTCTTGAATCTATTTTAACTATCTTTATTTATACAGTGAACATACATATTAACTCATACATCATAAGTTGAATAAACATTTATTACCCGTTAATAGCGCCGAGGACTTAGAATAATACGTATTTACCCATTCCATATGACGTCTCCTTTTTCCAGAAACATTTCCCCAAGCACTGCAGAGAGTAAAGATGATTTGCCTGAACCGGTTGGTCCTACTACCATCATCAGTTTTCCTGCAAATTTGATAATTATTTTAAGTTTATTATCATCTTACGACATGATACGTCCGATAAACATGTTTTATATAAAATTTACCTGTCTGGATCTCTAGGTCATCTATTTCAAGAGGAACGGTATCATTCGGTGCTCCCCAAGTAAACACTGCGTTTTGTATATTTACTATTGAATAATTCTGTCCCAAATATTTAGTTCCTTCCAGATAATCATCTACTCCTAAAGTGTTTTCAAATTTGTTCTCCTGTTTTACTGCAGGATCGTTATAAATATTGTCTAAATCGCGCGCAGCTTTCCTCACAATTTTGTCACAGTGCGCGTAACTGTCTTCAATGTTGTTATTTGACTCTTGGAGTTCTAAAAAATCTTTGATCCTCTTAGAACTGACCTGTAAATATGAGTATGTGAATAATAAATTGTCCATTTTACTTCTTAGCACTATTCTGTTGGCGTTGCATTTTAAGGGCCGATCCAGCCATATGGGCAAGATGGGCATGCCCACTACTACCCTAATCTACCTCACAATTTTATAGTCTACTAATATAAATAAATTTCTTCGCTTAATTCCGCTAAATACCTGCAGTCTTCATGCAACATGCACTGTGCACTGCCCGCCCTCCCACTTACAAGAAATCGAAAAGCAGACAATGCACCAAACACACACCCCCGCAAGCGAAAACCACAGGCAACCACAAACATGCGACGCGTTTCAACTCAACACGATTCATTGTCGAGCAGTAGACAGTTCGGCAGCTGACCACCGAGTGCCGGTCATGCGATTTTGCGGTGATATTTATAGGCCAGGCTCCCCACTCCCCCACCCAAAGCACATCAATGACGAGTGACTATATTATTGGAAATAATTGTCAAAAGTGGGGAAACGGTGTAGCCCAGCTGTTCATTCAGCAGTGCAACGGAATTATCATTATCATTTCTGGAGATTTCAAGTTTCTCTAAGTGGGAGTGCGGGCGGTGCACAGTGCATGTTGCATGAAGACTGCAGGTATTTAGCGGAATTAAGCGAAGAAATTTATTAATATTAGTATTGCTATGGATTTCCGCAATGTAACGCCTGATTCAATCCAATATGTTATAGTCTATTAAGTTTAAAGCTGATATGATGTTACTAACAATGTAGCCAAGAGATTTTTGAGTGCCTATTTACCATTTTTGAGAGCTGGAACCGTTCCTTTCATAAGTTTTTTTACATTCTCAAGTAAATGAGAGGTATCTGATTAGTTAAGAGTTAATGTTAAATATGGTTTCTTTGATTGGGACGTCGTCGTCTGATTTCTATGAAATTTAATTAATATCACGCAGTAATATGAAGAACAACTTTTTGTTTAAATGCGACATTGTTTAATGTTGCAGTTGCATGTTAGAAAAATCAGTCAAACTATGGTTGAATACGATTATTTAAAGATTAAACTAATTCTATTTTAACTTACCGTTGCCTGTATTATCATGAGTACTGTAACAGGTAGCACAAGTAAGGGTATTGTGAGCTGATTAAATAGAGCCAGTCCAGCAAATACGTTGACGGGAGTTAATCCAGCACTTTCTTCAAGAAACGCGTACACGATAAAAGTTACCACCGTAACTAATATGGTTGACACTTGCGTACTGAAAGCTTAATGGAATTTAGAATAATTAAAAATTATTTGCCGTTGGTACGAGTATTTCTCATTCAAAAAATTAAAATACTTACTAAGCAAATTCCAATAAAAAGTGTCTTTATTGAGTAGTTTTAATTCCACTTCTCTTAGATGAAGTATTTTTTCTTTGAACAGATCTTCCCAGACATATAGTTTAATAACGGTCATTCCGTGTATTATTTCCGTCATTTTAGATATTCTGTGATCTGTGCATTTGGAGACTTCTTTAGAATTATCCGATATTTTTTTACCGATGTAAAACTGTAGAGGTGTTATGACGACAATGCTCATAGCTGCGCCGACTAAAGCGCTTACTCCTAATTTTGTATAGAGCAAGTATAGTATTACGGAAACCTGCAATATAATTTATATAATAGAACATAACATAACATAAACGTTCACGCCGTTTATCCCCGAAGGGGTTGGCAGAGGTACCAATACTCCTGAACTCACATGGCAAGCGCCATCTAGTTTCCAGAGAAGGTACCCACGTTTTGCTTAGACAGTGTACTCACGTGATAGGGGGCAGGCCTATCGCCGTTTTGTACGAATACACTGTCACATGACTAAGTACAACTCAGCCATGTGGGTTTCCTCACGATGTTTTCCCTCACCGTTAGCAACCATGATAAATTAACCACACATATGACTTTAGAAAAGACAAATTGGTGTAGGCCCGTCCCAGGATTGGAACTCACGCCCTTCTGTTTTTCGGGCGGGTGTTCTACCCACTGGACTATCATGTCGCTTATATAATAGAAACATTCACATAATATAAATTGTTTTGGGTTGATAAAAAATGCGTAAAATAAAATAGTTTAAAATGGAGGTACGATTACTATAGGTCGTATGAAGCTGAAAAATTAAAGGTATCGTGGTGAAAAACTACCTCTAGAAATAAATTACAACCTAACATGAACAATTACTTGAAAGTTAATTTAATTTGTATAATTTTTACTCGCTAACATCTTAATGAGTATGTTAAATTTGACAATTTAACGCTAGTTAAAGTTATCCGTTATGAGTTAACCACTTGAAAGAAACATAGATGTTTTTTTTTCAATTTTTATCCAGTACGGTAAGTTATATGTTGTGTTTCATACACACCTTAAACGGTATAGCCCAAATGTAGTGACAGATCCAAACACATGACATTATATTGTAGCTGTCTTGTGATACCAAATTGGTAAGAAGTCCTGAATGTCCTTGATCCGACTTGGGCCAGCCTCTCAGTAATGGAGATTCTTCATCAGGATCTGAAATATTTGATGCCCAGGGTGCTAGCCGCATGCACTTGTCGTATATCATGCCCTAACAAAGGTGGGAATATTGAAGTAAATATTATTCACACAAAGAGATAATCCTAATTGATTTATACTTACTTGCAAAGCTGTTTTTAATCGCGTTCCCTCAACCATAACTAAATGGGTAGAATTTTGTGATAAAAATGCTTGAGATACTAATGCAGCTGTTACAATAAAAAGCATCAAGTAGCCGTTACTGAAAAATTCTTCAACCGAAACCGATTTACTAGTATCAAACTCAGTGATAGGTCCTTCCATGAACTGTATTAATATGGCGAGCCCTAAAGGTGGTAGCACACTAGCTAGATCACTAAAAAGCTTTAGAATTCCTGCCAAGTAAAAATTGGGCCATATCATTCTTATATAACATCTCCATAATTTTGCGGTTTTCCTTTCCCGGTTGTTAGATACCTGTAAATTTATTATGGCATACTTGCATTAAGAAACATTAGTTTCGATTAAAATAAATATATATCATAGTTTGAACGATGTAACTTACAGACTGAAATTTGTATATTGTTTTGAAACGATTGTAATGTTCGCAGGATTTTTCGTTTTCTGGGAGCTCTTTCAGATCTTGTTTTTCCAAGGGAGTCATAAACCCTTTATACAAAATGGAGTTCAACCAGAAAAATGATATTTTTGAGTAAAAATGAGTATTGTCATATTCATAGGCAGTTTCAGAAGAATAAGTCTGTGATGCATGAGACCTCGCAAAATTTCTTTGTGACACCTGTAAAAGAAAAAAAAACATTTTAGCCAGAGCAGCAGTACTGGCTTTAATTATTAGTATTTATATTGATTGTTATTTATATTATATTCTTCTATAATATGTGAATCGATCTAAATAATGTATAATGTATATAAATTAGCTCTAGGCTAAGACTATGTGCGTGGTGTCTGTGTGTGGATGTGTGTGTGTGTGTGTGTGTGTGTGTGTGTATGCGAGTGCATGTGTATTGAAATTAGTTCTAAGTTAGTTTTAAGTGTAAGTAGTCTTAAGGTTGGTCAGAGCTGAAAATCGGAGCTATCTGCTTGCAGCGGATAGACCGAGCTCTGTACCATTTTGTCTTTTATTTTGCTGTTATATACTATTGTTCACTTTTGTTAATACTTCTTTCTTATTGTTTGTTGTCATGTCACCATTTTTTTTTGTTGTATGTGTTAAAGACAAATAAAATCTTTTATTATTATTCGGAATATCTTTAGTTCCTCGCCTCTCCCATGGCCGAAACAGAAAAAATAAAATTTTAAATGGGAGAGGCGGTACTCCCCGACAAGAGCACAGTCGGTCGGGGTCAGGGAGTCAGGTTCAAGAACCGACGGACGATCCGAGCCGTATCGAGCAGCACCGCTTTCTGCATTTGTGCTGGAACCGACACGCCACAGAAATCCAACCGCCTCAAGTTGGTCGCGAGGCTGGTTGGAATTAACCCGTTCGCGGACAAAACAATTGGGATTATTTCTGTCGAAGTCACACCCCACATGTCGGTGATCTCGTGAGCCAGATCGAGATATTTCCGACGCTTCTCGGTGTCGGCTTTCACGAGACCCTCGTCATGAGGGATAGTGACATCCACTAGAAATACCCTCGACTGCGACCGATCCCATACCACGATATCAGGCTTATTCGCTAGAATAGTCCTGTCCGTGATAACGGATCGGTCCCAATAGATTTTGGCACGGTCGTTTTCTAGGATTGGCTCCGGCAGATACTTGTAATACGGCAGCCTCTGTTGCAAGAGTCCGTATTTCAGAGCGAGCTCCTGATGCAGGATTTTGGCTGCTTGGTTGTGTCTGTGCAAGTACTCAGTGTTAGCAAGAGCCGAACAACCGGAAATAACATGCCTAAGTGACTCTCCGGGACGGCCACATGCTCGACAGATGTCTGTGGTACCGTCCTTTAGGATGTATTTCCGATAGTTCCGCGTCTTGATAACCTGGTCTTGTATTGCACAGACAAAACCTTCGGTTTCCCCAAAGAGGTCCCCGAAACGCAGCCAATGCAGGGAGGCTTTACGGTCCACGAAAGGTTAGTGAAGTACCTTGTAAAACCTCCCGTGCAGCTCCTTCTCTTTCCATACGGACTCCCGATCAGAGGTGCTAAGTACCTCCGGGGTTCGCCAATCCTGTGAGGCCAACGATAAGGGAGTCAGTCCTTTATCACTAGCGACCACCTCTCCCCGAATACTATCATCCGTCATCGTCAAAAAATAGTTTCTGAGGTTGCATACCTCGCGGTTGTGCATGGTTTTGGCACTCAAGAGGCCTCGACCACCACACTTCCGCGGGATATACAATCTCATAACCGACGACCTCGGATGATGCATTCGATGAGAGGTCATCATCGTGCGGACTCGTCTGTCCAGAGCGTCGAGTTCGGTCTGAGTCCATCTGAGCACGCCAAATGTGTACATCAGTACAGGCATGACCCAGGAGTTAATGGCTCGGATCTTATTAACGCCTGACAAGTAGCTATTAAGCACACTTTTCAGGCGTTCATAAAACTCCTCGCAAACACCCTGTTTCACGTCTGCCACCTTCACACCGATGGTTTGTGACATGCCCAGATACCGGTATGTTTCAGCCTCGGAGAGTGCCCTCAAATGATTGGTGCCGACATCGACACCATCAGAGTGCACGACATGCCCCTTCTCAACATGAATGACCGCACACTTATCGACCCCGAGCTCCATCTTGACGGAACCACTGAAATCGTTAGTGATCGTCAGTAGCTCCGCCAATCTGTCAGCCGTGGGGGCGTAAAGCTTCAGGTCATCCATGTAAAGGAGATGAGGCAAGCGTGGTCCGCCTCTCCGAAACTGAAAGCCCGTCCCCGAATTCTCCAAGAGTGTACTTAGAGGATTCAGGGCCAAGCAAAACCAAACTGGACTCAGGCAATCGCCCTGGAAAATCCCTCGCCTTATATCAATTTGGTCATCCGCATCCGCCATCCGCTGACCGTCTAAACTCAGGATCGTTCTCCAGCACCCCATACATTGCCCGAGGAAGTGTCGAACTGCACTATCAATTTTGTACAGCTCGAGGACCCTCATGAGCCATGTATGAGGTACCGAATCAAACGCTTTCCTGTAGTCTATCCAGCCAGCGGAGAAGTTCCGACGGTTGCGTTTGACCAGTTGGCCTACGACCGCGTCGATGAGGAGCAGCTCCTTGCTACCGCGACTACCGCCCCTACATCCGTTCTGAGCTCCAGATATCACATTGTTATCAACAATGTGTTGAGTAATCTTGGAGCTCAGAACGGATGTCAAGGTCTTGTAAATTGTACAAAGACAAGTAATGGGGCGGTATTGTGATGGATCCGCGGTAGCATCGCTCTTTGGAGCTAAATGAGTGACCCCAGTAGTTAAGAAGTTCGGGAGCGTCCCACTCTCGAGGGCGATTTGGAACTGACGGGCGAGAGTAGCGTGACAGCGCGTGAACCCCTTCAACCAGTAATGGTGCAATCCGTCCGGCCCCGGACTTTTCCAGTTCGGAGCCTTACGGATCGCAGCCACCACATCCTCCTCGGATATGTTGACGGGGTTCATGGGCGCTATGGGCTCGCACGCTCCCTCGACCGCCTCGAACCATCGGCCCTCTTCGTGATCAACAGGCAGCGACCAAAGCCCACGCCAAAAGGCTACTACATCGGCTTTTTCCGGTCGCTGACCTGTCGTAACCACGTCGGGACGCTCCAAAGTTCTGTAGAACTTCTTCTGGTCACTCATGAAGAGACGATTCTGTTGGTACCTCTTTACCCTTTCAGAATATCGCCTAATTCGCTTACCCCAAGCAGCGATCTTCTGCTTCAGATCATCGATGCGCTCCACCAGTCTACAGGCAAACTCCGGTGAGTTGTCAAAGACATTCTCACCAGGGAATGCCTCCCTGACGAAGCGCATCACCCTCGGCCTATTGTTGCCTGATCTGAAGCTGGTCAGTTTGCCGATGAGGACCCTGGCCCTTGTGATACGGCTTTCAATCCGCCTCATCCAGGCTGGTCTAGTTCTAGTCCTGGGACTAGTACTGCCAGCCTGGCGGGAGCCACCAGCTCTTGTTGGCGGCATCCTGACTTATTATTATTATTATTACTGTAATGGAAGTGCTGCGTGTTGTTCGGGATTTTACTGAATTTGTTAAATCGTCAGCCGTGTAACATCGACAAATTTATATTACTTATAAACGCCACTCTGTATACAAAGCTTTGAGTTTAGTGTTGATGTCATATATCTCGCTCTGATACGGGGCTTATAGCTTAGCACAACAGCTTATCGAATTAAAAACTGCAATACATTCTCCCACGACTTCATGCGTGAAAGAGCTGTACGGATGCAACAAAGTGTAAGCCGATAAAGCTAGTACCGCTTAACCGGTTAGTGCCCTTAGACGCAATACGATCTTATTTATATGTATTTTAGCACAATCCGTCTTATCGGTAATTTTAATACATACATACAATATACTCATGGCTATAAATCCCTAGAAGGGGTAGCCAGAGCGAAGGAATTAGAAATTCCTCCGCCACTTTTGGATGTTAAGTGGGGAAAAGATGGTAAAATAAATGTTGCTGGTGATGGGATGCATTAAAAAGCCTCAATACCCATAGTCGCCTCTTACGTACACCTATGGGAAGAAAGGGGGGAAGTGCAATTCTAAGCCGCCTCTACACAGCAAATTATAATGTTGTATGCCATAGATGTATATCTATGTTGTATGCATTGTGCACTCATAGGTATTCCACTCGTGCATCTCTATCTTCTCACTTAAAAGGGGAGAATGGGGACGGAATCCTCTTATAGTACCATAGTATTTTTATCCGCCATTATCATCTTATGAATGTTTTTGGCTATTATAAATAAGTGGCTGCGACTCATCATTAAGATCATGTTGCATAAATAAACGGAACCAAACTATAAATATTTATACAACTATACTAAAACTGTTGTCCGGCTGGGAACATAATAGATTTTAGTATGGATGGCGAGACGTCTGGAGTTCCAGATCTATGATTCATAGAAACGCGTCACATAGACCGGAATGTATTATAAATGTTTCATGATTAATATAAAACATGTTAAAAATCGCTAGCTATTTTCATAACACTTATAACTATTTTTTTCACCTGTCTATCCACAAACTTATTCTATGTGTCTATCGCTTTATTTCGAATGTATTTTATTTACAGTATAAAGATACATATACTCACGGCTATAATTCCCTAGAAGGGGTAGCCAAAGCTAAGGAATTATAAATTCCTCAGCCACTTTTGGAAGTTGAGTGGGGAAAACATCGTATAATAAAGGTTTTTGGTGATGGGTCTCCAACCGCATCGCCCAAAAATCCAATAAAAAGACAGTATAAAGATATTTTTGAATAATCTATCTCTTGTTTTCAATATTTTCGAAAAATATATCTCTAATTTTATTCTAGTTTATTTATTGTATCTGTTAATTGTATTGTCCACTACTCTTGTATAAAGTAAATAAATATTTTATATAATAGTACAACTTTTAGTGAAATAATTTCTTATAAGCTGTGTAGTGTCGGCTTAGAATAGCACTACCCCATTTCTTCCGGTGGGTGTACGTAAGAGGTGAATAACGGACTTGGGGCTTTTTAAGGGATTTTTGGGCGATGCGGTTGGAGACCCATTACCAACAACCTTTGTACTACCATCTTTTCCCCACTCAACTTCCAAAAGTGGCTGAGGAATTTATTATTTCTCAGCTCTGGCAACCCCTTTTAGGGATTTATAGCCGTGAGTATATGTATGTATGTAATTTCTTAATAGTATATAACGAGAATGTTTGTGTCTTACATGTGAGCACTATTTCTTTAATGTATGGTAATGGTAATTGATCAATTAACAAAGGGTCAACATTCAGCGATACAAGTGTATAATTGCATCGTAATCCGCTTAATTAATAGCTCAGCAATTACTTATTAGAGCATTATATATGCACAGTGCGATGTCAAAAGTTCCTTAC
This sequence comes from Bedellia somnulentella, assembly GCA_963576735.1. NCBI lineage: Eukaryota > Metazoa > Arthropoda > Insecta > Lepidoptera > Bedelliidae > Bedellia > Bedellia somnulentella. The sequence continues at coordinate 4,966,007 of OY755173.1, read as the reverse complement.
TTACATAAATAGTTCCAAATAATGCCTTAATTTAAATATATTTAGTATATAATTACATACAATATTTTTTTGGCATTGTAGTATATTATACTATTATAAAAATATTGTTGGTGATGGCTCCCCAGCTAAACCGCAAATAATATCTAAAAATGATTCGGTATCCTATGTCGCCACTTACGACCCTCGCGGTTAGTGTCATTCTTATCCCACACTACGCAGCTTACTAAATAACTAAGTAATCACCAAATAAAATAGGTTTGTCATGATCCCATCTGTCTGTTATTATAAGGCGAACGACGGTTGATGTTTTTTACACAAACTAGTGGGTAACCCTGGCGCGACTACGTCGCGTCCCATAAAATGAGTTTATTTTGGAATTTTCCGACCAATCACAGCGCAGCTCTTTTGAATTTCTAGTGAATTTTTCTGATTGGCCGGTTTGAAAAAATTCCGACCAATCACAGCGCATCTCTGATCGACTAAAGTTTGCGCGCGCTTATGACACTCAAGCAAAGTCTATGGGCCAAAATCGAAACATTGAAATTCTGTAACAATTAACTTAATCTAGTTACATCAGATGTCTGAATTTTGTGCACACCACGGCCGCGAACTGTACAAAACGATACCTGAACCAAATTTCTAGCTTAACTCATCGCATCACAGGCTTCCGGGCAAGAAAGAGGCTTACAGAAATAATATATAAAGATAATGTTGATCGGTAAATTTGGCGGGAATCGCGATCTCGCCTCATTGCAACTCCGGAACTAAGGCGCGACGTTTGTGCCAATTGCTCGTTTTCGGAGTGCCACCGTGTGCAGGTGTCGCGCTTCGTCGCCATTAGTAATTAGTTGTAGCAGCGTGTCTACACGCATTGTGTTATTTAAATTAACTATGTGCCACCATTTCCATATTCACCATGCTAACGAACGGCTCAATCGGAACCACTTGACGTTACACTAATACTAATTAGAATTCTTGCAGCCTATACTTTATGAGTGCGCATGCCTTGATAACAATTGGTATGATGATTTTATTTTGTTATTGTTTGCAAATACAAATGCAAACCCAAGGTGGTATGAAACGAACTAGAAAAAAATATTCGATGGCATGATTCGATTGTCATCATGTTACTAATCCATCAATCACAATTTGAATCACGATAGGTTTCATCTAGGAGCGGCTAATACCGAAGGATATGGTGAGATTCATCATTGATTAATTATCTCTTATTCGCAAATGATTAAGAGTATCTGCACTGTCGATGGATGAGTTGTAGAAGATGATCAGTATTAATTTGACTTGTTTGTTAAAAAGTTCCATAGTTATTAACAGAAATTAAAATATGTATGTATCAGATCGCGAGATTGCATTGTAATTGATGGTGAGAAAGTTTAACAACATAATGAAATTGCATATGTTGCAAGTCTATTTACTAATTCTAATTACGTGAATATTAATTCTGCAATTGTGACTAAGGGCCAGCGCTGACTGCCGGCATGGCATGGCAAAGGATTTCGGTACAGATATAGCATTTTTAATCTTATTACCATGAGTATAGAATTCATTTTACTTCTTTTGACACAACGATGCCGACGTTCTGTCCTACCGCGGCCTCCCTCGGCATCGTTGTGTCAAAATGAATTCTATACGCATGGTAATAATATTAAAAATGCTATATCTGTACCGAAATCCTTTGCCATGCCATGCCGGCAGTCAGCGCCGGCCCTAATCATCCATATAAGTTCATTTAAATTATCATCCATATAAGTTCATTTAAATTATTGTTTGCTTATTAAACTAAGTTTCATTCAAGCTTTCATATCAGTTTGTAACTACTGTTTGTGGTGTGGGATAAATTATATCTTCCCAGAACCCGATTTTGAGAGTTTTGGGCTCTTAGTTTATCAACTTAGATTATAATCTATAATTATAGTTACTGTCATGTGAGATTAAAAACAGTTAAAAGATTATATTTACAACTAATTAAAGTGAAATTTACCTCATCATAAAAGCAGAGACAGTCTACGATAGTGATAACGATGGCAAACACAAAGGAGCACGCGTTAATGTAGAGGTCCATAGTATCCAGAGAAGCGCCAGAGTAGACGCACATCCAGAGTTGAGCAACCGAGGATGCCGCGACCAGACACCAGTATATGGCCAGGTAGAGGAGCGGTGAGGCGGCCCGTCTAGTCCATAGAGACACTTGGAGCCAGGAGGCGGCGAGGCCGGCCGGAGGGGCCAGCAGCCCCGCCACCACGCCAGGCTTGTCGTCGAGTCTCAGCAGCGCCGCGCCGGCTCCGCAGCACCACACTAACATCTGCAGCAAACTCGCCACTCCTCGGATGTTTTGTCCTCGCCAGTTGATCTGCTTGTCGCTGCTGTAATGAAACAATATTAATGTCTTAATAAGTATATTTAGAGAGAAGGGTTCAAGTCCAGCAAAAACATTCGTATTTGTATGTGTTTTCTGAGATTATTCATATCTTGCAGGTTTGTTAACATATACATACATACATACATATACTCACGCCATTAATTCCCATTGGGGTAGGCAGAGACTATCGATCGCCACTTCGTACGATCCTGACAAACCTCTCTAGCTTCATAAATAAAAGATGTTATTAAAGGAAAGAAAAATCTCGACACTGGCGGGGTTCGAACCCGCGACCTTCGTTTCGACTGTCTAGCTTCGTTTACATCCATCAATCTTTTCATACATGCTCTTTTATTCTTCATACTTCGGACGCCAGCCTTTTTGACATATAGAAGTGCATATATACAACTTGTTCTTTTTTTCAATTTTTTTGTAAAGATCGCGATTCATACAGCTTATACCCATTAAATAATGCAGGGATTGTCAGTATTAAATGTTTTCTCAAAACACCACACCCAAAGGTGGGGAGAATCTTGCGAGAGATGAGAAATGCCAACTCTGTGTCTTTCCCAAAGTCAAATGTAACTGTGGGAGAAAACACCGTGACAAAACCCACATGACTGAACTTTACTCTGCCCCGATACATGGCGTGAAACAATGAAAGTTTTACTGCCAGGACTATCTGATGAAACGTAATGAAACTGATGAGTCTACATGAATCTTGGAGTACTGACGGTGGCTTAGCCGGAGCGCAGCAGGTGATGAGCGCGGCTGCCAGCGCGGCGCAGTACAGGTGCAGGCCGTGCAGCGCCGCCGTCAGCACCCGCAGCTCACAGCGCACCGCGCCGCCGGGGCACACCGCCTCCATGCTCTGCAACCACCGAATGTTTGGTACAAAGTAAAGATTATGAATGAGATATGAGCGGGGACACAGAACATCTTATTTAACATACCTTCTAATATAATAATGAAGGTTTTGGCTCCGAGAAGATACTAGCGCATCATTATTTTATTTTCTCCGGAAGATTAACAGACTAATACCAACTATATAAATCTAAGTAAGAAGACACAATGCCATTTACAAATCTTCACCTATAGAAAGATAGATGTACAGCATAATATAATATCTAAAAAAAATGCTGATGTGTTGCCAATCACTATAATAAGTTTGAATAAATATATCATTGATATAAATAATATTGAATAGAAACTGCTATTATAAATTGAAGCCACATAGCTTCGTGAACAGATACATCATACAACAAGATCACAAAATACTAGTATTTAACCGAAATCTAAGATCGCAGATTGTCTGGACGAGATCTTTTTAAGTGATAAGACCTTCAATTAACTTCTTTGTTTAGACCGCAGCTTTTGTAAACACATATTGCAGTTTGTGCTAAAGATTTTGTGTTGATACGAGCATGACATTGCTTATCAAAACTCAACTCAAACTTTCACGCCGTATATCCCCGAAGGTGTTGGCAGAGGTACTACTACTTCCGAACATCACGGGACATCGTCACCTAGTGTTCAGAGTACCCACGTTTTGCATTGACAGTGTTACGAAAACACCGTCACATGACTAAGTACAACTCAGCCATGTGGGTTTCCTCACGATGTTTCCCGCACCGTAAACAACCATTATTTAATTAACCACACATTTGTCTTTAGAAAAGACTAATTGGTATGGGACTGACCCGGGATTTTAACCTTCATCGTCTGCACGATAAGCGATGTTTTACCCACTGAGCTATCACGATTTTTATCAAAGGATATCTGAATTGTGATCTGGAAAGAAATGTGTTACTGATATTATAACTCCCACCGGAGCCGATTAAATTTTTGTGTTGTTTTGTAAACAATATAAATAAACGATTGGGTGTGTAGTGTCGGCTTAGAATAGCTCTGACCCATTTATTTCCGCGGGTTTCGTTAGTAGCGACTTAGGGAAATGGGGATTTTGAGCGATGCGGCTGGGCACCTATCACCAATTATCCTTATTGTAAATAATTTTCTTCACTGAAAAGTGGCATAGAATTTTGTGATTCCTTCGCTTCGCCCCTTTTTGAGATGTATGTATAAAAATATGTTTAATTTATAATATTTTCATGTCACCATGTTTGTAAGTTATATTATAACACTAGTGGATCGTCCCAGCTTCGCACGGGTAGCGTTGTTTTTTTTAATATCTGAGATTTCTTTCTTCAGTCACTGCTCAAGCATTGTGAAATTCAGCGTAATGTTTTCAATTTATTAAATTTATAGCACTCCCTAAACAGTGTAGTTTGGTGATTTTGAATGCGCTTTAATGAACGGTTCAGTATTTCCGTTTAATAGCAAATTTTGGAATAAAACGCAATGAAGTATTTATAACAATCTAAAAAATAGTCATTACGTTATGAAGGATGCAACTACTGGCGCCATCTAGTATGTTATATGTAAATTAGTAAAGATTTGGTTTTGGTCACGGGCGCGGTGGCTTATTTTATGTATAATTTCGGTGTTTGTCTACCGATTTCTATGATTCTTTTTTTATTGAATAGGTAATAATGTTACCTTTTTTATATTAGGGATGAGTGAGAGGTTTACAAACGTAAGAGTAAACAAATATAATCAGAATGTTCCGAACTGCTAAGCTATCAGGAATTACACGTGTTATTGTGAGTCAACCGTAAAAGATAGACATACACTGTTGAGTATTTTTTTTTAGATAATTTTATGAAGAATATTTCCGTCACACATGATTTCTATGTAAGTTTAACCATTGAGGCTGCACACGCGACGGAAGCTTAAAAAATGGAGTAACTTCTCCTGTTTTCCCCAAATTTCCCAAAATTCCCCTTTTTTTCTCTGCTGGAAAGTATACAAAAACCTGCGCAGGAGTATGAAGAATAATTGTACCAAGTTTCGTTAAAATCCGTCGAGTAGTTTTTGTTTCCATAAGGAACATACAAACCGACAGACAGACAGACAGACAGACAGACAGACAGACAGACAGACAGACAGACAGACAGACAGACAGACAGACAGACAGACAAAAATTTTACTGATTGCATTTTTGGCATCAGTATCGATCCCTAATCACCCCCTGATAGTTATTTTGAAAATATATTTCATGTACAGAATTGACCTCTCTACAGATTTATTATAAGTATAGATAACCAAACTCCTCCGGTACCGCTGAACCGAATGTTATGATATTTTGTGTTTGTATTCAGTAGCTTGTGAATAGGACATTATCTATTTACCATAAATTTAATTAACAAGTATGCCCATCCCACCCTTATTATATCTTATTATTTTTTAAATTCTTTGTTTCTTAAGTATGTTTTTAACTTTATAAATTAATTAAATCTGACCAATGTATCCAACAATAAAGAATGACTTTAAGTCAGAACTCTTTGCTTAACTATTAAAAGTTACTTACTTTGAATCAAAAAGCAATAATAATAGAAAGATACAAAAACTAAAGATGAGAATGAAACAAAAGCGTAGTGTCAGCATTACTTAATATTTTCGGAAGTCATATGTGAGGTTAGTTTATCATGATTGTTAACGGTGAGGTAAGACATTGTGAGGAAACCCACATGGCTGAGTTGTTCTTGGTCTTGATTTTCAGAAGTATTAGTACTTCTGCCGCCCCTTTGCATCTATACGGCGTGAACATTTAAGTTGAATATATTTCTTTCGTGTTCTTTGCAGGGGATAACAACCTGATACTTAATTACCCTGGTTTTTGCAGTCGTATAACTAACATACATACATACATATACTCACGGCTGTAAATCCCTAGAAGGGGTAGCCAGAGCTGATGAATCAGAAATTCCCAGCCACTTTTAAAGTTGCGTGGGGAAAAAGATGGTAAAATAAAGGGTGTTGGTGATGGGTCTCCAACCGCATCGCCCAAAAATCCCTTAAAATCCCTAATACCGTTAGTCGCCGCTTACGTACACCCACCGGGAGAAATGAGGTAGTGCTATTCTAAGCCGACACTACACAGCAAACTATATAACGTATAACTAAGCATAGGATACAGGTAATAACGAGACTGATTTTAACAAGTTTCATCTTATTTACCTATGAACTGTCTATGAAATTACTATGAATAATAGTACTAACTCAAACCTGGACTTTCATGTCGCTGACTTTTCCTGCATTATATTACAAGCGTTATTTATTATGGTAAATATTCTTAAAGGAAGTTTATTTTAACCCGTAACAATGTTTTGAGACTTACCTTCTTCTTTTATAATGACATAATCCGTTTGGAAAATAACACAATCGTTCACTTCAAAACTATATAATGTTTGCACGTAATCACTTATCGAGTGGACATGACACAATATTATGATGAGCACTTAATAGAAGTATTTCGCGGGTAATGTATTGAGTGCAGTTTTCCCGCTAACTTATAGTATATCGAGTACCGAGCGTGATGTGTCGTTCGCCTCCTATAGACAACTAGCTCGAACATCATCGTAGTGAAGATATCCCCTCTTCGTAAACCTTAGTACTAATTATCTGGTTCTGACCAAGTTTGACTTAATTTGGGTTGAAGGTAGTAAGGTAACTTACTGAAATAGTTTGAGTTTTTTTCAGAGTGTTCAGTGTCTTTTCTTTGTAGTGTCGCCTAAGAATAGCACTACCCTATTTCTTCCCATGGGTGTTTGTATGGAACAAAAAAGGACTTTTTAACTGATTTTTGTGCGATGCGGTTGGAGTCGTATTACCGAAAACCTTTCTTTTAAAATATTTTCTTCAATAACGTTCAATAGTGGCTGAGGAATTTCTAATTCTGAACCTCTGGTGAATATATGTGTGTATGTTGATGTGACGACATCTTTTCGACAACTTTATTCTTTATTGATAGAAATACATAATTCAGCTGAACACCCCAAATTATTCGTTAGAAAAGCTGAATTTACAATTATGATGTTTAGGCATTAAACAAGTTTTAATTTAAATACTTAATTCATCGATACTTATTCCTTACTATGAGCAGAGCACAAACGCACTCTTGCATAGATAAATGCATACAAACATAGAACACTTACAAAAAAATCAATAAATGTGAAAAATTTGATAATAATAACACATTTAATACACTTACGCCCTTTGATATATTACAGCATGTCTGATACAGGTTAGGCAAGCTGAGTGCCAGCCCACTGGTTCCCATAACGCCAAGTGCTACAAATCACTCGGAGACATCGCACAAAGAGCAGTAGAAACAGTAAAGGCAATCAAGCTGACCTATCGGGTCAGTACTAGCTGCGAAATGAAGGGCAGTTAATTTAGTCCATAGAAACAGGTTGTTTTCCGCCACACTTTCCTGTACATGCTGCGGCTGGCGTGACGCCGTCCGGTCGCGCAGTGCACACTTACATCAGCCACGCGATCAGATTCCACAGTGCTTCTGCCCTCCTTTTCTATTAAAACATGTTTTCTCGACATGAAATGTAAATCACATACCTATTTTCCTTTTGATTAGGTACCCTTGGGGAAAGTACGCATAATGTCAGAGACATTTATCTCTCCAGCAACCGGTGTTTATTTTCTATACGTAGGGAAAGTTGTAGACTGCTTGTTTCTTTGGAGGTCAAGAAGATAGTGAAATCTAAGTACTTAAACATTAATTAAAAGTGAGTTTAATGGGTTTTAATCATGTGTAATCCACAAAAATTCTAAAATGTCGAACCTAACCCACTTCATCGAGGTCTCAATTGTAAAGTTGCACGGATTTTCTACCATAGTTTTAAAAGTAGCACGATCGATCGTTGATAAATAATTGTGTTTATCCGATGGCTTTCTTACAAGCCAATAAATAACAAAATAGATGATTACCTTAAAATTGCTGGCCTACTATATAATTAGACTTCTAAGTATTTATTATAAGTCTTAACAGAAATACAACTTTAAAAACAGTATCACAATATTTAATTCTCACAATAAGCTCTCAATTAATATAAAATATGTTACACCTAAGGCCCAAAACATGATACACACTTCGCTTAACTTGAATAGGATAATAAAGAATTTATAATTCCTCAGCTCTGGCTACCCCTTCTAGGGAACTATAGCCGTGAGTATAACTAATACTATAAAACATTTACGAAACGGACACCGTTCAATACAACACATAAGTAATTTAAAGACGGGACCACCGAGTGATTATGTAATTTCGGCTTACAATAGCACAACATCATTTTTTCCAGTGGGTGTTTTATTTATTTGTTTACATAAGGAACAGCAGCAGTTAACACAACAGACATAATATTTGTTAATTTTACATTGGGTGTTGTATAGTTCATGGGCATTTATGGAAATGGAAGTAATTGGGCATGTGGCTAGAAACCTATCACTAATTTCAATTTCCAAAAGTGAACATGAAATGGCTAATTAATCTAGATGTGCATAGCTAGTACGTGTGACCATTTAACTGGATATCCCGTGGTATAAAACAACCATCTATTACGCATTTACTTAGTATCGTATTATGTTCGTATACTGTCATCTCTTTCTAACCGATATCGTGACGCGATTTCGTGATAAATAGCGCTCGCGCTAGCCCTCCTGATAATAGCAATAGACAGTGCAAAAGACAATTATAATGTGCAATCGTGAAAATCTTAGAAAATACTAAGCAATAGACAGCTTGATAGTCTCTTTATCATATACCAAACTGGCATATGCTTAGCCACTCCAATTTTGGCTTAAGAAATTAATTTTTTTGTATATGTTTTTTGTTAAATAAACGTTCATGTCATGTATTGTTCAGTTCATGTATAAATTTAAATCCCAAAATTGGTCGTAAGGGCTAAGGGGTATTAAAAATTCTTCACTTATGGAAGTTGAGTGAGGAGTGTATTATAAAATAAAAGTTGTTGGTGATGTGCTTCCAAACCACCTAGACTCTTAAGCCCTCTTATCCTCCAGTTAGAGCCATTTACTTTGATATATACTATTTTCATTTTTATAATTTTATTTTTTTGTTTTCTGGACTTGTTCAGCGCAATGTACTGGTATTTTGTACATAACTTTCTTTTTAGTATTGTGTTATTTTTTAATCTTTGCCTATATTCTTATTTTAAACTAGTTTATTGGTTACTACTTTTAATTTTTACTGTAAAAACCAAATGCAGCACATACACATTACACAGTTATCATATTTTCCACTCACACATGTCTACATTTTCTACACACAAACTTCACATTTTATCATACGCTTCTCACTCGTGCTCGTTGCCTTTTCCATATAATCACGGCTTCCCACAGCTCGAATTGTTTAGCATTCATACACGGTTTTTCTATCTTAGGATCACCATTTATTATAATTTTTTACTTTTTTATCAATGACTTCCTTAAACATACTTAATGAAATTGATGAAAGCTATTCAATTACTTGTCATTCTATTAGTACCTACTCCCGAAAACTGTGGATCTATCTTTAATAATTATAAATTAAAATTGCTGAACATTAATATAAGAAGCCTCAACAGAAATTTTGATTCGTTTCTTATCACGTTACGTCGTCTACAAACGAATTATGATGTTATAGTCTTAACTGAATGCTGGCTCCAGGAATCTCCGACTGTTCCCAAAATTGATGGATATGCTTCTTACCACTCAAAAAAATTCAACAGGCGGATTGGTTGTTTATGTCAGTGAAACATTAACATCAACAGGTGGTGAACTCGAAGTGGAAGATGCAAACTGTGTCCTTGTCAATATAGGAGATGAGCTAACTGTAGTAGGTATCTATCGCTCACCTTCTTTCCGAAATATAATGCCTTTTGTTAACTCCTTAGAGTTTTCCCTGACTTCAGCGAAACGTAACCCTTTTCTGTTTGTTGCTGTGGACTTAAATATTGACATCCATGAAGGAGCCCCTGAGATTCCTCACACATCCGAATATCTTAGTGTCATGACAAACTTTGGACTTGTATCCTCAATAAATAGACCGACTCACGTAAAAACCAACATTGACCATATATTTGTCCCTTCATCTTGCCACGCAGAGTCAATAGTCTGTAGTTCAGATCTGACGAATCACGATCTGTGTATGGTGGGCGTTTCAGTACTAAAAGCCGCAATACGCTAAACCGCACCAACCATAAATCGGATTATGAAGCAATTAGGAATAGTTTAAATCTGTTAGACTGGGATTTAATCTTGGCTGACAAAAACATAGATGAGGCGGTCGAGGTCTACTCTAGCTCAATTTCAGAGGTGATCGCAACTCACAGCAAAAAAATTAGAATTCCCCGCTCTAGGCAAGTTCTAACACCCTGGATGAGTCCCGGTCTCATAAGGTGTTCTAAACACAAGGACAAGTTACATCAAGCCTTCCGCAATGACCCAGATAACCCAAATACTAAATTAATATTTCCCCGCTACAGGAACTTCTACATCACTCTTGTTAGTAAGATTCAAACCCAATTGTACGAGAAAAAACTGATTAATTCCAAAAGTCCTCTAAAAAACTGTGGCGTGCTATTAATGAAATAACACAAAGATCACAATCGTATCCATCCTTAAGTGATCTTATTTCTCGGAATAATTCTGAGTAAGAGTGTGTAAATAAAGTCAATGACCACTTTGTTAATGTTGGCCCCAATTTAGCAAATACCATCCTTAATCAATTGAAAGAAACCCAACAGTCCCTTGCAAGCAAAGTAAAAATTAATGATCACTCCCTACTTAACTCTTTATTTTTAGCACCTGTAGACTCTGAAGAAGTCCTTCATTGACCACCTGATTGGAGTATTAGATACAGAAAAAGCATCTGGGATGGACTTAATTAGTAATAAACTTTTAAAAATCATTGCGCCCTCTATCTCCTGCCCCCTTGCTGATATTTTTAACCGTAGTATTTATACTGGCTGCTTCCCATCACTCTGGAAAAAGGCTCTGGTGAAGTCTATTCATAAGTCTGGTCCTAAAGATGCCCCGAATAATTATAGACCCATATCACTCCTCACAGCCTGGTCCAAACTTCTAGAGCGTTTAATAAATAGTAGATTATTAAGTTTTTTGGAAAACAATGATCTATTGCACAATGGGCAGTTCGGCTTTCGCCGGGGAAAATCAACCGAACTGAATGAAATGTCCTGTCCCCGATATCACAATAATCCAACGATATCTTGTTCGTGTGAGAATCTTATAAGGTCGCCAAGTTACAAATACTTCGGTGTGATTGTTGACGAAAACCTTAATTTCAAACTTCACTTAAGTTGCACAGCGTCCCGAACGCGTAAATTGAAAAAAAAAAAACATGTTTATTTGCCAAAAACAATTACATAAACATAACAAACCTACTCCCTAAAAAAGGGGCAGAGCCCTGTGAGCATAGGATAAGTAGTAACAATAACTTATAATAACTTAAATTGTTAGTAGCAAATTTAGTACAAATCTAAACAATTAGAAACAATTAATATAATGGCAACCAAAGTATACATAAAATGTATGTGTGTCGGTGTATTGAGTGTAAGTAAATATATACATACACATATATATATATATATATATATATAAATAAATAATACATACAATGATATACTATCTATGTGCAAAATTCTAAGAACATACATTAAACAATACTTCAGTTTCCTCATAAGTCAATTTGAGAAGGTATTCACGTACTCTTAAAACAAATTCATGGTTATTAAGGCCATAAAAATTTAATATCCTATTAACTAATAAAATAAATTTAATAAAAATATTGGTCCACGCTATGAGACTCCTACGTCAGTCCACCGATGGAGATACTATCAGGAAGGTCTATCTCACTCTTTGCCAGTCTGTATTTGAGAGGAGTGCTTCTTCAAACATGATTATACTGGAGCGAGCACAGAGAGCAGTCCTCAAGACCTGTTTGGGTAAGCCGCGAAGGTTCTCTACAAAATGCCTGTATACGGAGGCAAATGTTTTGATTGTGCGCAAGTTATTTGTTTTGAGACTAGCAATGTACTCATTCAGGGAATTTAATAAAACAACTTCGCTAGAGGTAAATAGTAAGAAGCGTGTGTTCAGAATAACTGTCCCGAGAATGAATACAGCTTTTGGCCAACGCTTCCTCAGGTTCTTATCGCCCTTTGTCTATAATAAAATAGTCAAATTCAAGGAAAATCTGGTAAGCGGAAAAAGTAGTCTCTAAAATTTTATTGGAAATGGGTTACGAGGACTGCGAGGCGCTACTAAAAGTAACTAGTAAAACTTTATTTACACACACACACATACGCTTCCACACATACCTACGCACACACATACTCACACACAGACACACACCATAACACCCCATACACACATTTTTTAATTACACGCACATACAGTACGGCTGCATGACGTTTGTTTGTTTATTTACTATTAATTTTTCTTTTCTATTTTTATTTTCATTACCCTTTTAGTATTGCATATTTATACTTTTATTTTGTACTAGTGAATCGGCCCAGCTTCGCACGGGTAGCGTTGTTTTAAAAATATCTGAGGTTTCTTCAGTCACTGCTCAACCTTTGTGAAATTTAGCGCTACTTATAGCACTCCTGAATAGTTTAGCTTTGTGATTGTAAAAGGGCTTTAATGAACGGTTCAGTATCTCCGAAAATAAACCCATGCAAACAAACTATCAGAGTTACAAACTTTGCATACATCATACATATACTCACGGCTATCTTTTACCCGCGCAACCATTACTAAAAAATAATCCAGCATGATTCATTATTCACGTGCGACGACAGGATGCGATTGCTTATTTCATGTATAAGTTTGGTGTTTCTATACCGGTTTCTATGATTCTTTTTTGAATGAGAGAACTATAAACGTAAGAGTAAACAAATATAATCAGGATGCTCCGAACTGCTAAGCTATCAGGAGTTACACGTGTTATTGTGAGTCAACCATAAAAGATAGACATATGCTGTTGAAAGATACATGATTTCTATGTAACTGGGTGATTGTCAAATAAGCAAAAATAAAACGAGATATATTTTTTTTTACATTTTATAGATTTATTTTTGTGCTTTTGACTCATCTTAATCAACAATATATTAATCTTACATCGAACGAGATCATGCATTTCAATATAATGAAAAAAACGACATTTTCTATTTTACGTGACCACCGAAAATACGAAACAGACCACCAAATAGAACATAAACATAAATTTCACATCAAAAAGCAAATAACAAAATAAGATTAGACTTAAAATAGATAATATTTATAAGTCTTTTAATTATGATTGTGGTATCAAAACGTTTTAAAACACTAAAAAGACATAAAAAAACGAAAGAAAAATTTACCACATAATGGAATGTCCGTTTGGTGGTCACATTTTTAATTTTTCAGAGGACTGAAAATGTCTTCCTTTATTCTAAAAAATCGGGATCTACTCTTTTTTGTTGGTTTTTTGACTGTGTCTTCCTCTGTTTCTTCCTTCTGCCTGTTCATTCTCATTCGATATTTTGCCAGTCTTGCTTCAACAATCTTCAATCTTAACTTTAAATGACTGTTTTCTGTTTTGAGCATTCGACGATTACGTGTAGCAACACTTTTTTCAGAGTTAACTCTATTACTTCCTACGGAAGGAGCAGGTGTAGAAGGCGGTGTTTCATTTTCAATAAAATTCTGAGCACGAATTTGAAGTTTCTCTATTTCACGTCGTTTTATAGCATCCCCTCGCCATTTTTTTTTCAATTTTCTTTGGTCTCGCGGAGTCAGGTCAGCTATAGTCTTAATAAGTCTTGCGCCGCTTTTTGTTTTCTTCATTGATATTTTGATTTTTGGGTTTCGCCATAACCAAAGCTATAAAGCAAACCAAACAAATGCTATAGAAACTACATAAAAATCCAAGCCTCACATCAAACTCCATAAAATTAGTGAGACCCAAGAACAAGAGAACATTCAATAAAGCAAAAGTACAAAAAACAGAATTCAGTGTTCAAAATAACAAGGAAACCGGTTAAATAAACACTGAATTCTAAGTAAAAGAACTTTTTGGTGGTCATCCTTCTTTTCGGTAGTCACTTTAGACCACCAGTAAGATGACCACCGAGTGGAAAAAAAATACGTCAGCTGGCACAACATGAAGTATTTTAGGTTCTGTGTAAAATCAATAGAAGATATAATAAAACAATCATCTTTTGCAGTGAGCTAAAGCATCCCCGATAAATAAAATTGTTTACTTACCAATTCACACTAGTAACCGTAAAGAACCACTGAACTTTTACATAAAATGATTTTTGTCCCAATTAACAATTTAAAGTCGTTCAATAGTTAAGTTAACGTTATTTTGTTACCACGGTTCGTAAAAGATATGTCACACTAATGTTATAATAACGTTTACTAAACGCGAAAAGGGCCCCAATTATACGACCTTCAATGTTGTATAATGGTCATACAAAAGTCAGAAGATGACTCCGTTAACGTCATTTAAAAGTCGTGTGAACGTTTATGAATTACCACTTTCATCGCGCAGTAGTCGCACCGTAACTTTACAACCACCTGTTTGGTTATATTGCGGTCGTACAGATGTTTTTGAATTATTAACACGTTTTATATGAGTCTAGTAACAACCCCTGAAAGGCTGCTTAATATTTCTTGTTAGTTGTTGTTTTTCTTTGGAGATTTAAGTGCAAGATAAATAATTACAAGGAAGTAAGGGAAAAGAAATTAGAGTATTATGTGACTTTCATATTTTGCTTACAATATTTGTCTTTAATACCGTTTAGTTCGACTGGGAATTTAAGTTTTACGATAATATACCTATGTAAATACAATTCATATTTTTATGCCCCTTCTTAGTTTTGTGTTTAAAACATCATATTTTTATTACCAAAAATAAATTTAATTTTTAAAATGTCAGACATATTGCTTTGGTTGCATACTTACCTCTTTATGACGTTTTAAAGACACAAAGTCTTTTTAAGGTTATTTGAAGACCATGCAATACGCCATTAAAGCTAGCTATTAGGGTTCCTTATAACATTTAATTATTTATATTGTTTGTATAATTATTATATTGTATAACATATAACAAATAGCGTTGCAGTACAGATACGCAGAAGAAAAGTAAAACCTGATGTGGAGGTCTGAAAGCCGGGAACCTCCACATCCAGTCTTAGTTTTTCTGCGTTTTCATACTATAACAATATTCTTTAATTAAAATAAGATAAATCGCCAAATGTAAAAGGTATGTAAATGTATTTTTATAATAGTTTTTTTTAATGTGTCAACATTAACCTAAATTAATTATCTTTAAATTTATTTCAGGTAAAACCCATTCTTAGCAAAAGTAAAGAAAAATTTATAAGTAACTTCTATCGGAAATATGGTTGAATATTTGTATCATATTCTAATTATTGTTCCAATAAGCATACAATTTCCTTTTCATGATTTCACATGGTAATTAAAATACTTAAAATCAATAATTATACTTAATTTATTTTGAATAAATCCTTGACAAATTATGGACGAGAGGAACAAAATATACATATTCATTATAAGGAATGCCAACAATTTAACATTTGACATTCTCTACAAAATACGCAGATTCCGATTTAATGATGTTATTCATATCACACATATTTATAAACTTTTGAGTGCATGATGAGAAATTTTAGAGTCAAGAGTCCAATTTTCAAATCCTCCTGAAAGGTATTGTTTTTTTCATTATCTGTATCCAAGATTATATTATTCATTTATTTTTACTGGACAGTGACAAGACAATGATCACTAAGATAGTTTCCTGAAAATATACATACATACATACAAGCGACATGATAGTCCAGTGGGTAGAACACCCGCCCGAAAAACAGAAGGGCGTGAGTTCCAATCCTGGGACGGGCCTACACCAATTTGTCTTTTCTAAAGTCATATGTGTGGTTAATTTATCATGGTTGCTAACGGTGAGGGAAAACATCGTGAGGAAACCCACATGGCTGAGTTGTACTTAGTCATGTGACAGTATATTCGTACAAAACGGCGATAGGCCTGCCCCCTATAACGTGAGTACACTGTCTTAGCAAAACGTGGGTACCTTCTCTGGAAACTAGATGGCGCTTGCCATGTGAGTTCAGGAGTATTGGTACCTCTGCCAACCCCTTCGGGGATAAACGGCGTGAACGTTTATGTTATGTTATGTTTATGTTACATACATATACTCACGGCCACAAATCCCTAGAAGGGGTATCCAGAGCTAAGGAATTAGAAAATCCTCAGCCGCTCCTGGAAAATTGAGTGGGGAAAAGATGGTTAAGTAAAGGTTGTTGGTGATGGGTCTCCAACCGCATCGACCAATTATCCCTTAAAAGCCTTAATACCGTTAGTCGCCTCTTACGTACAGAAACGGGGTAGTGCTATTCTAAGCCGACACTACACGGCGAGAAACTAAAAACATTACATTTAAAAAAAAATAATTATAATAAATACCAAAACAAAGATGACTGATGAAAAGTTTACTATATATTTTATGGTGGCCGCATTAGGAACACTTTTAACAAATTCAACTGTTCAACTGCTAACAAAATTAAATAAAATATCACATGTATTAAATAAAACCATTTTAACATTACTATTAAAATTTATCAATCAATAAAACATTTACTGATATAAAGAAAATTCGATATCGTAAAAAATCCTTAGCGGTATTTTAATACTTAATAAACTAAATTAGTACTGAACCATTTGTTGCTCTTGCGTTGTACCCTTTTCTTCTTTAACATTATTTGTGGTTAATACCAAGGTAGCCTTGTACTTTTTAATAATTCGTAATGTCGAGATACTGTTTTTTTGAAAGCTCCACTATGTTTAAGTTTTCTCCATGAATAATTCGATATCATTTTTCACATCAAACGTTACGTAAATATGGCGGCCAAGGCGTTTTAAGGTCAAAACTTAACTCTAATGTGACTACAAAGTCAGGGCATGACATTAAATGGACATAATGTAATATAAAAGTTATATTTGAGTTGTAATCAAACAACCAAGTCATTTAAGTGTCTTAAATTGACTGCTGTATGACATACTAGTGACCGTTTTATAAACGTCAATGTGAAAACCTGTATACAACTACTGCATTATATAAATGTCATATAATAGTTTGCCAAGCACCAAATCTTGTCAGTTGGAAACGTTTATTCGACTGTAACGTTAGTATGACTATTGCGTGGTCGTACAAACGTATTAGCTAAAACTTAAATAAAACGTTATATACTTTAGTCTTGCCAACGTTGCTATGACTAGTTTAATATAACATATTCGTCGCACGACTAAATAGTTATATTAAATACGTCTATAGGACCTAGTAATCATCTAATTACTGTTATAGGACAGCTATTCAACTTTATGTCGTACAAATAATGACTTATACGACGTTTTTGTTTATTGGGGTGTCTTTCGATAGCAAAACACGATCGCATCAACAAATGATTTTAATCATGGCTGCCGCAAGTGATCGGAAACTTTTTAAATTGCATTCCGTTTTACGCAGTTCGTTGTAAAACTAATAATGTGAAAATATATCTTGTAAAAAAATAGGTATAAAAAAGACATCGACCGTCTGTAACATATGACAATCGTTAATAATTCAATTAAATTATTTTATAATTTTTTGTCTATTTCACATGTTAAGGTTGAAAATATTATCTATTAATTTGACTCTGCAAAAAGTGTGATTCTTTCTAATTACTATTTATCCTGAGCGCCCAAAGTAATGAACCTGGTTTCTGAACAGACCACCGAAACGTACTTTTGCTGGCAAAGTGATCTTTTCAGGAAATGGTTTTAATTGTAATGAAAAATGGTCATTACAGGATTATAAAATACACCTTAGTGGTCGTATAAGCTATTTATTTTTGATTTTATTACCTTAGTTATGGCGTAAGAACATCTGAACAATTTTTTACTCGTTTTTGACAATGACCCAACTGCAACCATTAAGGCTGCACACGCGACGGAAGCTTAAAAATGGAGTAACTTCTCCCGTTTTCCCAAAATTTCCCAATATTCCCCTTCACTACTCTGCTGAAAAGAACACTATAACCTGCCCAGGAGTAAAAAGAATAATTTTACCAAGTTTCGTTAAAATCCGTCGAGTAGTTTTTGTTTCCATAAGGAACATACAAACCGACAGACAGACAGACAAAAATTTTACTGATTGCATTTTTGGCATCAGTATCGATTACTAATCACCCCCTGATAGTTATTTTGAAAATATACTTAATGTATAGCTGTGTAGTGTCGGCTTAGAATAGCAATACCCCATTTCTTCCGGTGGGTGTACGTAAGAGGCGACTAACGGACTTGGGGCTTTTTAAGGGATTTTTGGGCGATGCGGTTGGAGTCCCATCACCAACAACCTTTATTCTACCATCTTTTCCCCACTCAACTTCCAAAAGTGGCTGAGGAATCATAGAATAAAGGAATTTATAATTTCTCAGCTCTGGCTACCCCTTTTAGGGATTTATAGCCGCGAGTATATGTATGTATATTAAATGTACAGAATTGACCTCTCTACAGATTTATTATAAGTACCTATAGATTTAAGTTTTATTAATTATAAAAATTTTAATATAGTTAATCAAAATTTTGCCAAATCAAAATTGGTCCTCGCTATACAGGCTTAGCAAATTAATTTAGTTAATTAAGTTTTTGGTTTACTTTTTTTATAAGCGATCGATGTTTATCTCAAAGGATTACTAAACGTTTTATTTTCATATTTACTACAAAGAATAGTTAGTAGCTACAAATAACAAGACATCGTAAATAAAAAGAATAATCAACTGAGTAATCGTGACTACAATTTTATTGTTTCTTAACCACAAACCAAAATAACTTCTATATTCGGTGAACAGCTCTCCAGGGAAAATAAAAGAAACATTTTTTTCTTAATAAAGAATTTATTACATAATAAAGACTTAAATAAGTTCCCTGTAAGTTTAATTGTCAATTTATCAAATAAATAACTAATTCGTCGTATAAAGTTAGTTAGTATATCAAACATTTTCAATCACCTTTATTAAGGTTAGCCGATTGAAAAGTAAATTAATTTAAACCTCTGAGCTCTGGTAGGCTTTTCGTTTTGCTATATTTTTCTTAGTCTCTCACCTAAACTGTCAAACTAAAGACAAAATGGCACAGGTTCGTTCTCACACCTGCATAAATATAAAAATAACTTCCTTATTAAACTACTACGAGGATGCATAGATCCGTTTTAAATAGCACGATAGTAACCAAAACTTGAACGACATTGTACAAGTATAAGGGTGATCAGAAATCGATGTCCCATCCAGAAGTTTCGTCGGGGGGTAGTTTGTCTTTGGGGTACTTCTCGAAGTTGGAGAGGTCGGTGTTGCTGCTGACGGGCGGCACCAACGGGGGCTTCATCTTCTTCTCTCGTAGCGCGTCCCAGTTGAAACCGAGGTACCATCTATTCGAGAAAAAGTATAGGTTAATATAGGTATTTATAAAACTACTGGTAAATGATACAAACATGTTAATCCTTGAAACTATAGACCACTTTTGTGGAACTTTATATTTCATACAAACACTATAGAGAACAAGGTATCGCCCCGATATCCCAGTCGTCTCTCACAAAAACACTTAAAAATATTGATGCGTTTGGAGACCCATCACCAGCAACCTTTATTTTTCATGTTTGTCTCACTCAACTTCCAAAAGTGGTTGAGGAGTTTCTAAAGCCCTGGCTACCCCTCCTAAGGTTTAATAGCCGTGAGTATATGTATGTATGATTCTGTACTAATGTCAAAGCACTATTATACTTGTTTGTAGATCACAGAGATGGACATTTACAAGATCGACTCACTTATGATTTTTGACATCTGCCATTCCGTTCTTCAAATAGCCAAGCCTCTCGGCCGGCACCGCGCGACACAGCTTGCGTATCAAGATCTGGGCGGACTTGGGCACCCTGGGGTGGAAGTTCACGGCGTCGATCCCGCGCAGGATCAGTGTGTATGTCTTCATGTGGTCCCCTCCCGGGGCTCGGAACGGCGGCTTGCCTACTAACAGCTCGTGGATGAACACTCCGAGTGCCCAGCAGTCCACCGCTCGGTCGTGGCCCTGTGTGGTACAGTTTTACTTTTTTAAAAATATATATTTATTTGTGATAGCTCAGTGGAGAGCACCACCGCCCCCAGGCGTGGGTTGAAATCTTGAGTAGGGTAATATACCAATATGTTTTTTCTTAAGTCATATGTGTGGTTAATATATCATGATTGTTAGTGGTGAGAAAAAACATTGTGAGTAAACGCACATTTGTTTTTAATATATGACAGTGTGTTCTAACAAAACGGCGATAAACCAGCCCCCGGTTAGGTAAACGCACAAGCGTAACTAAAGTATTAGTACGTCTGCCACTCCTTAGGGGATTTGCGGCGTCAACGTTTGAGTAGAATTATTTGA
This sequence comes from Bedellia somnulentella, assembly GCA_963576735.1. Classification (NCBI taxonomy): domain Eukaryota; kingdom Metazoa; phylum Arthropoda; class Insecta; order Lepidoptera; family Bedelliidae; genus Bedellia; species Bedellia somnulentella. The sequence goes on along the minus strand of OY755173.1, from coordinate 4,945,210 downwards.
TAGAGTCCGCACAGTAAAATGTTTTTCAATGAAGATAGCTTTTTCCGAATCGCACAGACCATAGAACCATAATAATAACCACAATAAAAATAAAAAGGCGTAGGGATGTGACGACCCCACCGCCCATTGTTGGAATGGCAGGATGATATGTCTGCCATTCCGGCTTTGCAAATAGTCTGCGCTTGAGTTTGTAGGTGTTGACCGTGTCTACAAACTGGTCCCAGCGCTGAATAGGGTGACAACGGTCTCCCCGGGGCAAGTGAGGGGAACCCCGGGTGAATCTTCGCTCATCATAATGAGTACAAGTTATAATGATGAGCGTATAGGGCCGCTTCCCTTGGGTGATCGAAGGGGCACGTCTGGAGCTGGGGCTGGACGTGGCAGCATGCGGTCCCCCAGCCGCCGCAGACCGGCCCGACCACCTGGCCGGTCTGCGCGACCACCTCAGACACCAGATGGCTTGGCATCGGTTGGGACTGGGGCAACTCAGTCCCAGCAGTCGGTGCCCGCCGCTGGTGGAACTAGGCGCCGCATAGCATGGACGGTCGATATGAATAGGAATGCCATGCAGGCCTATCTTAGGGCCTCGGGTTCAAGAACTGGACGGACGGGATATCGGGCAGCAATGTACCGCGAATTTCTGCGGCTGGAGCCCAATTTGACCGTCACAGAACAAAACCTGGCGGATCGAGTTCGGTACATACAGCGCTCAGAACTTTTTAGCACTACCGAACTCGAACAATTGCGACGCGAGGCTGTTCCCCCGCCAGACGAAGAGCCACCTTTGCAGGTTCTCCCTCCAGTCCCTGAACGGGAAGTACGGAGGGAGCCAATTGTTAACCTGCCGGATGTGGGTGGTGCGGAAAGCAATTGGGGAACAGTCTCCCTGGATTTAGATTTGGTGAGGAGCGCACTCGAAGAGACGATCCTGGAATATCGCCAAGTGCCTCTCGAAAGGAGGCCAAGGCTGCCCCGAGTTCCTCTCAGCATCAAGGTTCGGGATGTCGTTGAGGCCGTCAATAACATGCTGCCCTCATTTTTAGAGAGCAGCATGAACCTTTGGGATACAGGTTCAATTCTCTTTGGCGCCGCAATGACAGTTTGTCAATTTGTCGGCGTCAGGATGCCGCCAACAAGAGTTGGTGGCTCCCGTCAGGCTGGCAGTACTAGTCCCAGGACTAGAACTAGACCAGCCTGGATGAGGCGGATTGAAAGCCGTATCACAAGGGCCAGGGTCCTCATCGGCAAACTGACCAGCTTCAGATCAGGCAACAATAGGCCGAGGGTGGTGCGCTTCGTCAGGGAGGCATTCCCTGGTGAGAATGTCTTTGACAACTCACCGGATTTTGCCTGTAGACTGGTGGAGCGCATCGATGATCTGAAGCAGAAGATCGCTGCTTGGGGTAAGCGAATTAGGCGATATTCTGAAAGGGTAAAGAGGTACCAACAGAATCGTCTCTTCATGAGTGACCAGAAGAAGTTCTACAGAACTTTGGAGCGTCCCGACGTGGTTACGACAGGTCAGCGACCGGAAAAAGCAGATGTAGTTGCCTTTTGGCGTGGGCTTTGGTCGCTGCCTGTTGATCACGAAGAGGGCCGATCCGAAAAGTCCGGGGCCGGACGGATTGCACCATTACTGGTTGAAGGGGTTCACGCGCTGTCACGCTACTCTCGCCCGTCAGTTCCAAAGTGCCCTCGAGAGTGGGACGCTCCCGAACTTCTTAACTACTGGGGTCACTCATTTAGCTCCAAAGAGCGATGCTACTGCGGATCCATCACAATACCGCCCCATTACTTGTCTTTGTACAATTTACAAGACTTTGACATCCGTTCTGAGCTCCAAGATTACTCAACACATTGTCGATAACAATGTGATATCTGGAGCTCAGAACGGATGTAGGGGCGGTAGTCGCGGTAGCAAGGAACTGCTCCTCATCGACGCGGTCGTAGGCCAACTGGTCAAACGCAACCGTCGGAACTTCTCCGCTGGCTGGATAAACTACAGGAAGGCGTTCGATTCGGTACCTCATACATGGCTCATGAGGGTCCTCGAGCTGTACAAAATTGACAATCAATTTTGTACAGCTCGACACTTCCTCGGGCAGTGTATGGGGTGCTGGAGAACGATCCTGAGTTTAGACGGTCAGCGGATGACGGACGCGGATGACCAAATTGATATAAGGCGAGGGATTTTCCAGGGCGATTGCCTGAGTCCAGTTTGGTTTTGCTTGGCCCTGAATCCTCTAAGCACACTCCTGGAGAATTCGGGGACAGGCTTTCAGTTTCGGAGAGGCGGACCACGCTTGCCTCATCTCCTTTACATGGATGACCTGAAGCTTTACGCCCCCACGGCTGACAGATTGGCGGAGCTACTGACGATCACTAATGATTTCAGTGGTTCCGTCAAGATGGAGCTCGGGGTCGATAAGTGTGCGGTCATCCATGTTAAGAAGGGGCATGTCGTGCACTCTGATGGTGTCGATGTCGGCACCAATCATTTGAGGGCACTCTCCGAGGCTGAAACATACCGGTATCTGGGCATGTCACAAACCATCGGTGTGAAGGTGGCAGACGTGAAACAGGGTGTTTGCGAGGAGTTTTATGAACGCCTGAAAAGTGTGCTTAATAGCTACTTGTCAGGCGTTAATAAGATCCGAGCCAATAACTCCTGGGTCATGCCTGTACTGATGTACACGTTTGGCGTGCTCAGATGGACTCAGTCCGAACTAGACGCTCTGGACAGACGAGTCCGCACGACGATGACCTCTCATCGAATGCATCATCCGAGATCGTCGGTTATGAGATTGTATATCCCGCGGAAGTGTGGTGGTCGAGGCCTCTTGAGTGCCAAAACCATGCACAACCGCGAGGTATGCAACCTCAGAAACTATTTTTTGACGATGACGGATGATAGTATTCGGGGAGAGGTGGTCGCTAGTGATAAAGGACTGACTCCCTTATCGTTGGCCTCACAGGATTGGCGAACCCCGGAGGTACTTAGCACCTCTGATCGGGAGTCCATATGGAAAGAGAAGGAGCTGCACGGGAGGTTTTACAAGGTACTTCACGAACCTTTCGTGGACCGTAAAGCCTCCCTGCATTGGCTGCGTTTCGGGGACCTCTTTGGGGAAACCGAAGGTTTTGTCTGTGCAATACAAGACCAGGTTATCAAGACGCGGAACTATCGGAAATACATCCTAAAGGACGGTACCACAGACGTTTGTCGAGCATGTGGCCGTCCCGGAGAGTCACTTAGGCATGTTATTTCCGGTTGTTCGGCTCTTGCTAACACTGAGTACTTGCACAGACACAACCAAGCAGCCAAAATCCTGCATCAGGAGCTCGCTCTAAAATACGGACTCTTGCAACAGAGGCTGCCGTATTACAAGTATCTGCCGGAGCCAATCCTAGAAAACGACCGTGCCAAAATCTATTGGGACCGATCCGTTATCACGGACAGGACTATTCTAGCGAATAAGCCTGATATCGTGGTATGGGATCGGTCGCAGTCGAGGGTATTTCTAGTGGATGTCACTATCCCTCATGACGAGGGTCTCGTGAAAGCCGACACCGAGAAGCGTCGGAAATATCTCGATCTGGCTCACGAGATCACCGACATGTGGGGTGTGACTCATAAATAAAAGATGTTATTAAAGGAAAGAAAAAATTCGACACTGGCGGGGTTCGAACCCGCGACCTTCGGGTATACGCCCCCGTCGCTCTGCCAACTGAGCTACAGTGTCAGTTTTCTTTCCTTTAATAACATCTTTTATTTATGAGTAATAATCCCCACATGAGGAATTCATGTCAAAAAACATTAAATTATGTGGGGTGTGACTTTGACAGAAATAATCCCAATTGTTTTGTCCGCGAACGGGTTAATTCCAACCAGCCTCGCGACCAACTTGAGGCGGTTGGATTTCTGTGGCGTGTCGGTTCCAGCACAGATGCAGAAAGCGGTGCTGCTCGATACGGCTCGGATCGTCCGTCGGTTCTTGAACCTGACTCCCTGACCCCGACCGACTGTGCTCTTGTCGGGGAGTACCGCCTCTCCCATTTAAAATTTTAATTCTCTGTTTCGGCCATGGGAGAGGCGAGGAACTAAAGGTATACCATAATAATAACCATAATATAATAATAATATATTGATAAGATTGCTTGACCTAATTAGTCACCTGCTTATAAAACATTCAATGTCTGTTAACAATTCCTGACTAAGGTACTGGTTTGGTATAAATAGTATTATTATCGCTCGCTATAAATCGCTTTAAAGTAAGGACATTAGCCTCAATGTAGGGTAAGGTTCTGTGAATCGAAGACACTGATGGATATGCAAATTATAGAAAAGAACTAGAGCAAAGAAAATAAATATATATAATATATCAAATCAACTGAGATAAAAGGAAGTGAATGATTAGTATCTCGGTACTGGGTATACTCTATACGCTTGAGCATTAAGGCATATTTTAGATTGCAGTGGTTGCTGACGCGACGGAGTAGGCTATTATAGCAGTAGGTATTGGAAATTCTCTATGAAGTGAAGTATCTGGTAACTATTCAATAATCTGTGGTACTGCCTTGCTATCATACGCAAAGTTTTGGATTGGAAGCCGTATTATTTTTCTTAACTTTGGTTCCTAAAGTTTTTTTTGTAAATTGTTATATTTTTTCTAATCTTTTTTATCATTTATAAACTAGCTCGTGCGACAAATACCTACGAGCATGAGTAAGCATATGTTTTGTACACTTGAAATCGGCCAAGTTTACAACCTAGTACTCAAAGATAACAATTACAATTACTTTGATTCGACTTGCATGTTTGCTTCAAATAAGTACCAACAATGTATACATCAAATATCTCCTTCCTATGCCTAATCGTTTGTCAAAAATTACTTGCGTAAAACATTTATAGTGATAGTGGATCTATCTTGTAACTGTTAAAAGCAGCGATAAGATTAAATTGAAAACTCTATCAGCTTAAGTGAAATAATTACTTCAGCATAAATCACACATTCATATGTTAACATAAATATGCTAACACCTTTTTTTCACATACTAATGTGCGACCCCTGAAGTGGTTGACAGAATTTTAGATTCATATTTTTATCGGCCTGTTTTCAAATTTGACCAAGAGAATGATTGTTTTGTTGATAAAAAGGGCTGTAATTGCAACTCAAAGGCCTTCGTTTTCAAACACATATGACGTGGAAATAATAGGAGACATTATAATAAAATGATACTTATTACTAATAAAATAAACACAGTGCACATTAAGTCACAAATATTCGCGGCAGCGGCATTTTAAAATTTAAAAGCATTATCCATTGGCGCATTTAGCATTTCATGGTTTAAAATTTAAATGGTTAACAATACCAACAGTGATTGGATCCAATATATTTGCAGTAATGGTTTTAAAGGAAGAAAAACAAAGGTAGGCCCTGAGCTCATCTTTGGTTAAAACAAAGATATTACTCGTACAAACCTTATTCAGTACAATTTCAGGGGCCACATATTCGGGAGTGCCCGCAAATGTCCACGTTTTGCTATTCGATGGCAGTTGCTTGGCGAACCCGAAGTCAACCTGAAACAATCGGATATCGGTGAATATATAGCTTTAACGTCAAAAACTTACCTTGCCATAAGATTAATTGAGAGAAACAAAAACGAACACTTGAGATTCTTTTGTTTCCGCAACAATTTTGTCTCCTTCATCAAGTCTATGGGTTAGTATGAAGGTACGTGCGATGTGACTTTCGGGAGATCTTCATACTAAAAACCAAAGAGACAAAATAGTTGCGAAAATTAAAGCTCCTCGTGTACGCCCTCTCTAAGAGTACTAAGGATGAATGGTAGGTGAAACTGATTCAAATAACACTAATTGTAGAAAGTGATCAATATATTTCGGAATGAGATCATTCCCAAGATAATTTTAGGAAAAATAAGAAGCAAAGGATTTTTTTAGGGTATTTAGGTTACAAACCGTAATACTGCAAGATATTTCCAAACATATTTTCGTATAAAACGAAACCACTATTAGATGTAAAAATCATTAAATAAATGCCATGTTAGGAGATACATACATACCTCATACATTATTTTGCACACCACTCGCTTAAATGGGATGCCAACAAGCCAAATGCAATAAACCAACGGTAAACAAAAATTCAATTATCTAAACTCACCAATTTCACGTAACCAAGATTATCAATCATAAGGTTCTCAGGCTTGAGATCTCTGTAGACGATGTTCTTCGAGTGAAGGAACTGGAAAGCCTCCACTACGCAGGCCGCCATGAACCGCGCCGTGCCTTCCGGGAAGTACCTCTGTTTCTGCAGGATCGTCCACACGTCGCCGCCGAGGACTGGCTCCATCAGGAAGTAGATGTATTTGTTGTCTTTGAATGTACGATATAATCTGTGTCGTAAAAGAGCATTTGCTAGATTGATATACTCATAGAAAAAATTGGATTAATATGCTTGTACGTACTGAATTCTATAGAACTGATTACATCTTAAATAAATTGGTATTAATATATATATTACTCTTGTAAAAACTATTTATATCTATCTATCTAGTTCAAAACGTAACAAGCACCTGCCAACATCGTAATATACAACATACCTGCATATGAAGGGACTGTTGCATATCAGCATGATATTCTTCTCATTGAAGGCATGCTCCTGCTGTTGCTGCTGAACCATCTCGATCTTTTTAAGGCATTTGAGGGCGAACGTCAAGGAGCGGTCACGGGTGTACTGCACCAGCTCGACGCGACCGAACCCACCCACTCCCATGGTCCCGATGATTTCGAGATCCTTTAACTCGATGTACTCGTATTCTGTGGGATATTCCAAGTCAAAAAGTAATGTATAAAGATTTATGTATTCAGATTATGTCTGTGGATGTGTTTTGACAAAATAATAAGTCGGCCAAAAAATGAGCTAATTGCAATAAGAGGAAATAAAGTACAGTCACGCATAACAGTGAAGTATAAAAAATATATATTAAAAATATATAATAGGTCTTTACCTATGAAATTGCCGTTCTGCAGTACTGGCCATTTCAAATCAAAATAATTTATGTTTGACTAAGAATTCTAATTTCAAATTAATTTTATTTTAAAAACATGGAATTCTTTTTCCAAAAGTAGTCATTTGTTTAATGATTAGTGTTACGTTTTCATCGCATTTCAATCTTTTTCGTCATCATGGATACGTTAAAAATTCGAGTAATTATGGAATATGAGTACCGTCGTGGCAGCAACGCGGCACAAGCGGCACGCAACATCAATGACTTTTACGGAGCTAACACTACAAACCAACGCACCGCCTGTTATTGGTTTGCTCGCTTCCGTTCTGGAAATTTCGACCTGAAAAATGAACCTCGTGGTCGTCGGAAGACTTTGGTCGACAATGACGAATTAAAGGTGATTGTGGAAGCTGATGATACACAATCTAACGCGGAATTAGCAGCAGCTTTCGACGTTAGCGTCAAAACAATATTGGTCCATTTGCGTCAAATTAGCAAGGTAAAAAAGCTTGACAAATGGGTGCCCCACGAACTCAATGATCGCCAGCGCGAAGTACGCGTCGAGACGTGCCTTGCACTGTTCAACAGACACACAAATGAAGAAATTTTGAACCGCATTGTTACCTGCGACGAAAAATTGATTCTGTTTGACAACCGCAAGCGCTAAGCAAGTTGGTTGGATCCTGGTTCAGCACCTAAACAGTGACCTAAAGTCACTGTTTGGTGGTCTAGCGTCGGTGTGATTCATCACAGCTTCTTACCAAACGGGGTGAGCATTACTGCAGATGTGTACTGTAAAGAACTGAACACAATGATGGAGAAGCTGGCACATCTCCAACCAGCATTGGTCAATCGCTCGTCTCCGCTGCTCCTTCACGACAACGCGCGACCTCATACTGCACAGCAGACGGTCTCCAAGTTGCAAGAACTGGGGTTGGAAGCTCTCCATCATCCACCGTACTCACCAGACCTTGCGCCTACAGACTTCTACTTTTTCCAGAATTTGGATAACTTCTTGGTGGGAAAAAAAATTAATACCCGAGAGGCAGTACAAAATGCCTTTGAAGAATTTGTTGCCTCCCGTCCAGCTGATTTCTTCAAGAAGGGCATCAATAAACTGCCACTGCGTTGGCAAAGATGCATTGATTGCATGGGTGATTACTTCGATTAATACAATTAAAAAATACAAGAAATAAATTCGTTTAAATTTTTTCATACAAAACGGCAATTTCGTAGGTAAAGACCTAATATTAAAACGAATAACGAATATGAATTGTTTTGTGCAAAAAATTAACTTGTATATATTTCACAGACCACCCCCAATGTCTTTGATACTTTTCTTTATTTACACAATTAACTAAATTTTAACTACATTTTTACGCTAATATGACAATTATAAAAAGTGGCGCTCGCTCACCTGTCTTGACAACCAAGGGTTTGTTCTGCTCGGACGGGCGTGCCACCGCGTGACGGACGTTTTTCAACTCTTCCAGGTTACCAAGCAAATCAGTGAATGGCCTAGGGATTTTAATGGTTTGAGTAAGTACGTACTGTGATACCGAAGTGTTACTAATGATACCGAAGTGTTACTAATGTAACTAATGGAGCCTAGTTTGGCTTCTTTAAAGGAGAATTTTGTGCCATCAAAGTGAAGGGTTTAAGAAACTTCACAGCCACAATGCTTAGGTTATTATATATAAACGTAGAAGTTTAAAATGAACTATCAGCTCACCCGCGTTCCAACGTAAGACACTCGACGCCCGGCGGCTGCGCTGTCACGGTGGCCAGCCGGCGGTCCTCGTGCAGCAGCGCCTGCTCCCCGAAGTAGTCCCCGCGCCGCAGCGAGCCCACCCGCCGGTCCGAGTTGCTGCCCTCGCGCTTGGTCACCACCACGGTGCCGCCGCGGATGATGTAGAACTTGTCGCCACGGTCGCCTTGACGGACCACAGCTGTGCCCGCTGAGAAGAACTCCTGAAGACGTATACCGGGTTAAAACGTGACAAGAGACTTAGGTATTTCTGATGATGGTTGGTGTTGTGCAATTGTTTAAATGCTGAATGTGAATTAAAACTATTTAAAAAGCTAATGTGCTACAGATTGCAGTTTAATGCAGAAGCCTGGAACGACGCTACGCTTCTGTTTTATTGTATTTTGCAGATGGGATAGTTACAGACAACCAGCCATTGAAAGTGTTATATGTATATTTATTAAAATTCATATCTTAGGCTTGTTTAAGGTGAGTTCCAAATGTTATTGAGGATTTCCAATTAAATTATCATAGCTTATCAGCATACCTTTAAAAGTGATAAATAATGTAAAACAACTGCATATTTTTTATTTACAATCTACGTAGTAGGTACTTGCCCTTTTAAGGAAATCTGAAATTTTGGCGAGTTCAATAGGATGAATTCCTTGTAATAGTGGAACCGAAGAAAGGAATCTCATATTGTCTTCTTGTTCTTGTCTTCCGCTACGAACCATGATCTTCTGGAAAACGCGCCTTTCCAGTGTCCATACTTTTGCTTCTGTAATACCTGACAACAAGTATATTTAAGTTATTGTATATATAAGGGGTCATGTAAAAAAGATACATACATATGGCTAAAAATCCCAAAAAAAAAGGATAGCTAGAGCTTTAAAATTTGAATTCCTTAGCCACTTTTTGAAGTTAAGTGGGGAAGATATTACAAGAGAAAGAGTGTTTGGTGGATGATCACTTAAGAAGTTCTAAACCCTAAATCGCCTCTTAGAACTCATGAATTTGTGCTATTCTAAGGCGACACGACACAGCTACAAAAACTTAAAAGATAAAAAATAATATACAATCGTTACTCACATCTGATAGTTGCAAATCGTTTAGCTTTATACAGTATCGCAAGTTCTCCAAAAGCTTCTCCTGCGCCGAAGTTTTTGACGACTTGTCCGCCTTTGAGCACCTCGAACTGTCCGTACGCGGACACAAACAAATGACTGCCGCTCTCTCCTTCGCGAACAATGAGGCTGCCAGCTTCAAATTCCTGAGGACTCATAGCTTCCACAACGGCTTCTAAGCGATCTTCATCCATCAAATTCTTGAGGAAATCGTTTGCCATAACGGCTGCTTTGATTTTTTTCGCAGATCTGTAATTGAGGAACAGCATCATTGTTAGTGGATCTGTATAAAGCGTTCTTATAGTATATAAAAGTAGCTACTCACTCTTCATCTTTCTCATATTTCGGGTACTGCAAGTCCGAAAGTGATTTAACCTTGTCATTATGATTTGGGGGTGCTATCACACCCCGTTTCCGCCGGGCAGCCGGCTCCGGGTTTCCCTGCACTATCTCGGACACGGTCTTAGCCGCCGAGATGGCCACGCTGCTGCCCCGGCTCTCGGTGGCACTCGAATCGTCGGTGGACTCATAGTTGCTGGCACTCGAAATACCTCTCTCAATGCTAGGGCTTTTACCGGGTTTTGGTAGACTATTTTCTAATTGCAGCGTCGAATTTTTGCCAACCTCTTCAATGTGCCCGTTTAGTTTCGATTGCAATGCACTATCTTCTTGAATTTTCTGGGAAAAGTAAAATAAGGGTTAACGTAGGATGTAAATTAGATATTGCCGTGTAGTGTCGGTTTAGAATAGCACTACCCCAATTCTTCCGGTGGGTGTACGTAAGAGGCGACTAACGGTATTGGGGCTTTCAAGGGATTTTTGGGATGGAGACCCATCACCAAAAACCTTTATTTTACCATCTTATCCCCACTTACTTTCCAAAAGTGGCTGATGAATTTCTAATTCTTTAGCTCTGGCTACCCCATCTAGGGATTTATAGCCGTGAGTATATGTATGTATGTATCTATTAATTTTTACAAAAAATTGTTGAAAATATCCTAAACTCTATTATAGTCTTGATTTATTAAATACTAGCTGACCCCACAGACTTCGTACTGTCAAAAGTGTAGACTTTCACGTCGTCAAACTGAAATATTTAACTGACCTGTTGAGGGTCTCTGTCATGCGATGAGAAAAAAGGTGTTTTTCATAGTGTCCTCACAATTTTTTCACTTTATAAATTTTAAAGTAGTTTCGGCTGAGCATTGATTTTTAGTCTGTTTAATCATTTTTTAAGAAAATTTATTGATCTCTTAATTTTCCTGGGATAAAAAGTGTCAAATCAAAGTGTAATTGGGATCATTATCTGGCTTCCTGTAAATTTTATTTTAAATACGTTCTGTGAATTAGTCTTCATTTAGCTACAAACACACAAACATCTAAACTTTCACATTTATAATATTAATAGGATAAGGCTTAAACATAAGCTAACACGCGTGTAAATTTTGTTACGGAGTAATTTAAAAATTGTATTATCTTCTAAGATGTTTATTTAAATTAAGTGATGTCAAGGACAATTTGGTTCTCAATTAAATACTCTCAATCAACAACATATTTATTTGGATAAAGATTAATATTATGTTGATAAAACATTATGGCAATTATGCATTAAATTCGACCAAATTTATTTACCATAAAAATGGTTATAGTAAGTGAAACTTAAAAGTTAGACATATACTGTGGCAGGCATTTTTTTAGATCATTTAAAGAGAAATAATTCTTTAATACATTTTTTTGGGTAACTTAAACCGTTTACGCAGCGCACACAACGGAAGCCTTAGTATGAATAATTATCCCCGTTTTTGCAACATTATTCGCTGATAGTTTGCTCCTGTTGGTCGCAGCGTGATGATATGGCTATAGCCTAAAACCTTCCTCAATAAATGGACTATCCAACACTAAAAGAATTTTTCAATTTGATTGGGTAGTTACTGAGATCCTAGCGTTCAAACAAACAAACTCTTCAGCTTTATAATATTATACTAGCTGACCCCACAGACTTCGTACTGTCAAAAGTGTAGACTTTCACGTCGTCAAACTGAAATATTTAACTGACCTGTGTTTTTTAAAGTGTCCTCACAATTTTTTCACTTTATAAGTTTTAAGTTTATAAGTATAGTAGTTTCGGCTGAGCATTGATTCTTAGTCAGTTAGTCTATTTAACCATTTTTTAAGAAAATTTATTGATCTCTTAATTTTTCTGGGATAAAAAGTGTCCTATTGTGTTAATTAGATTATTTTCTGGCTTCCTGTAAATTTAGCTACAAACATATAAACTTTCACATTTATAATATTAATAGGATTAGGCTTAAACATAAGCTTCTCGCGCAGGTGACCTCGCTCGCCGGCCAGCGCAGCGTCTTGTCTTGCGCTTCATGCACGCGTGTAAATTTTGTTACGGAGTAATTTTAAAATTGTATTATCTTCTAAGATGTTTATTTAAATTAAGTGATGTCAAGGACAATCTTGTTCTCAATTAAATACTCTCAATCAACAACATATTTATTTGGATAAAGATTAATATTATGTTGATAAAACATTATGGCAATTATGCATTAAATTCGACCAAATTTATTTACCATAAAAATGGTTGTAGTAAGTGAAACTTAAAAGTTAGACATATACTGTCGCGGGCATTTTTTTAGATCATTTCTAGAGAAATAATTCTTTAGCACATTTTTTTGGGTAACTTAAACCGTTTACGCAGCGCACACAACGGAAGCCTTAGTATTAATAATTATCCCCGTTTTTGCAACATTATTCGCTGATAGTTTGCTCCTGTTGGTCGCAGCGTGATGATATATGGCCTAAAACCTTCCTCAATAAATGGACTATTAAACACAAAAAGATTTTTTCAATTTGATTGGGTAGTTCCTGAGATCCTAGCGTTCAAACAAACAAACTCTTCAGCTTTATAATATTATTAAGTATAGATTAAGTATAGATTTATATGTTTCGTTGTAAAAGCGGGAGTAAGGTAAAAATATTCTCAACATCCAAACTCCCAAACGCTGACATTACAAATAAGAAAAATTCATAGATATAAACAATAACCAGAACACAATAATTCCACTGGTGTAAAGTCAGCCCTAAGGTACAATTATGACTTATGACAAGTGATGATGATGCTGTGGTTCGACCGATTTCGATCACGGCGATTGCTTTAGAAGTTTAGGATTCGCTCGTAAGCTCGCATGTGGCTTGTATAGCCAATCTTATTTGTAAATAAAAATGCTCACACACTGCGGGCATGTGAGCACACCATTGATAGTGATATTGAGTTAATTGGTCGGGCTTTTAACTCATCGCCCTTAGTGTCCAGACAAGTACTGAATTGCTGAATCACATTAAAATTTAATGAGGATATACGACACACTCATAAGAATTGCTACTACAAGCTTATATATTCTAAAATAGTTTTATAATCTCATGGGAAGCAATTGTTTATCGGTCATAAAAAGATATCCATTAATAAATCACTTTTTGCATGTGGCCGTAATTCAGGGTAACAGTTTATTAAGTGCATTTGAAGTACTAATTAAAATATCATGGTATTAATTTATTGTAATCCAAGTAGTGCCGGCTTCATTAGCAGTACATACACACATACATTCATATACTCACGGCCATAAATCCCAAAAAGGGGTGGCCAGAGTTTTAGATCTATAAACTCCTCAGAAAGTGGTAGTCGATAGGGGAGAAGATGGTAGAAATTAAGTATCGTAGGTGATGGGTCTCCAACCGCATCGCCCAAAAACCACTTAAAAATGGTAGAAGGGGTAGTGACATTCCAAGCCGGCTTTTATTAATTAGCAGTATTCCCCATATATCACGCAATGTGGGTTAACTTCAAGTAGGTTGACCGACCACTTGATGAAGCTCGCAGGAAACAAATGGTCGAGAGCATTCAGAATGTCGTTTTCATTCAGATAGGTTTTAAATGATATATAATATATATGATACATATACTCACGCCATTAGTTCCCATTGGGGTAGGCAGAGACTATCGATCGCTACTTCGTACGATCCTGACAAACTTCTCTAGCTAATAATACATAAACATACATAACATAACATAAACGTTCACGCCGAATATCCCCGAAGGGGTTGGCAGAGGTACTAATACTTCTGAACATCACGTGACTTTGTCACCTGGTGTTCAGAGTACCCACGTTTTGCATGGACAGTGTACTACATACATGTACATAAAGAATAAATAAAGGAAAGAAAAATCTCGACACAGGCGGGAATCGAACCCACGACCTCGGGTATACGCCCCCGTCGCTCTGCCAATTGGCCTAGACCTCGCTTTTATAACATACCCTTTTTATATTATAAATCGATAAAGGACATCAAACTAAACAACTTTGCCCATGGAATGCCTATCTAAAATATTGTTATTTTCAAAAAAATATAATAATTAAAAATTGTCGTACCTAGTTCAAACTGAGAATGAATAGAATGAGAATCTTTGCTTCAGTGAAAATAAGAAATAAAAAAAAAACATTTGATCTATGCTTTTCGCTCTGTAAACAAAAATATAACTTCTTTCGGTATTTTCCAGTTGTATTGATCGTCGTTGAAAAATAATATCATGAAAATAAACCGGTAAGCGAGCGATTGAACTGGAAAATACCGAAAGAGGTTATGTTTTTGTTTACACCATAGATCAAATGTTTTTTTTTATTTGTTATTTTCACTGAAGCAAAGATTCTCATTCTATACATTCTCGGTTTGATCTAGGTACGACAATTTTTAATTATTATAATTTTTTGAAAATTACAATATTTTAGATATGCATTCCATGGGCAAAGTTGTTTTGTTTGATGTCCTTTATCGATTTATAATATAAAAAGGGTATGTTATAAAAGCGAGGTCTAAGCCAATTGAGCTACCGTGTCAATGGCTGCTAGCGCGATATGTGATAGTTAGGCGTTTTCAACATTTGCATTCTATCTGAAAAGGTAGACAAGTGGCCTTCCGAATTTGTAAAAAATTCGGAGGTAGGGAACGCAAACACTACTTAAAAGTATGAAAAAAACCAAGGATAGAAGAATTTCGCACTGGCAGCCATTGACACGGTAGCTCAATTGGCAGAGCGTCGGGGTAATAATGTTAACTACTTTAAATAAGGGATAAGTGAGAGTATTATAAACGTAAGAATAAGCTAAGCTGCTAAGCTATCAGGAGTTACACGTATTATTGTGAGTCAACCATAAACATACATACATATACTCACGGCTATATTTCCCTAGAAGGGGTAGCCAGAGCTAAGTAATTATAAATACCTCAGCCACTTTTGGAAGTCGAGTGGGGAAAAGATGGTAAAAATAAAGGTTTTTGGTGATGGGTCTCCAATCGCATCGCCCAAAAATCCAATAAAAAGCCCCAATACCCTTAGTCGCCTCTTACGACACCCTTGGGTGGAAAGGCGTAGCAACATTCTAAGCCGGCACTACACGGCCATGAAATATAGACATATGGTGTTGCGGAATAATTTTTAGACAATTTTATGTAGAATATTTCCGTCATACATGATGACGAAAGCTTAAAAATTGAGTAACTTCTCCCGGTTTCCCAAAATTTCGACAGACAGACAGACAAAGACTGTCTGTCGGTTTGTATGTTCCTTATGGAAACAAAAACTACTCGACGGATTTTAACGAAACTTGGTAAAATTATTTATCATACTCCTGGGCAGATTATAGTATACTTTTTACCAAAGAAGTGAAGGGGAATTTTGGGAAAATTTCGGAAAACGGGAGAAGTTACTCAATTTTTTAAGCTTTCGTCGCGTGTGTAGCCTTAATGGTTAAAGTTACATAGAAATCATGTATGACGGAAATATTCTACATAAAATTGTCTAAAAAATATTCCGCAACAGCATATGTCTATATTTTATGGTTGACTCACAATAACACGTGTAACTCCTGATAGCTTAGCAGTTCGAAGCATTCTGATTATATTTGTTTATTCTTACGTTTATAATACTCATACTCATCCCACCCCGTCGCTCTGCCAATTGAGCTACCGTGTCAATGGCTGGCAGCGCGAAATTCTATAATCCCCACATGAGTTTTTCATGAACAAAAAGTTTTAAATTAAGTGATAGACGTTTTTCAACATTTGCATTCTATCTGAAAAGGTAGACAAGTGGCCTTCCGAATTAGCAAAAATTCGGAGGTAGGAAACGCAAACACTATTTAAAAACGTGTAAAAGAAATAAAGGGTAGAAGAATTTCGCGCTGGCAGCCATTGACACGGTAGCTCAATTGGCAGAGCGACAGGGGCTTATACCCGAGGTCGCGGGTTCGATTCCCGCCTGTGTCGAAATTTTTCTTTCCTTTTTTTATTCTTTATTTATTAGTAATAATCCCTACATGAGTTTTTCATGCACAAAAAGATTTAAATTACATAAAAGGCTTTTCAAGGTACTGTAATAATATCGATATTTTTTTATGTTTTGAGTTTCAAATGGGTTTCACATCGCTCAAACTATCACTTAAAAAGACTCAATACGCTAAGTCACCTCGCACGAACGAAAGGACAGCAGTCTAAAATAATATATAACCATCAACTATACTCGCGATCATTCCTATTTAAAGGTTTCCTATTTTCATAGGTTACATCCTATATCCATATATATATAGTTATAATTGGTATTATCCAAAGCCTTTCTTTGGATATCAACATTATGAAATCTTCCATCCAAAAAAGTGTCTCTATATGCAGTTCTTTATTAAGAGAGAGTCAGAGGAGAGGAGGAGGAGAGTTGAGGAGAGAGAGTCAGCCAAAGGAGTTTCTAGCTCTAAAGCTCTAGCTAGTCCTTTTTGGGATTTATGTCCGTGAGTATACGCAATGCATGTATGTGTGTATGTATGTTTATGCAGCCGTTTGGGCTCTGGGCGCATACCAATTGGTTAATCCGTCAATACAGAGTTTATAATCGAAGACCACCCTATCTTCACACAAGTATACAATAGAGCTATCCTTCAGATATCTAAGTTTTCTTCAATCACTACCTCCTCCACAACATCTTACGTCATTTAGTGTAATGATATACAGCCTATAGCCCTCCCTCGAGTATAGTGTAGCTTTCTGTTCTGTAAGAATTTATCATCATCAGTTCAATATTTTCAAAGATTTGCTCCAGCAAAGATTAAAGCAGGCGTCCGAAATAATGGCGTGCGTATATGTATGTATGTTATTTGTTGGTCGGAAGCGTAGACAGAGAATTACAATAGACATCTGCATATATTTTGTTTCACTCGCACTAGACGGAGAAAATAAATATTAAAAATACTAAGAGTAAGTGAGACATGACCATATAATTTGCTGTCCCTTACTGCTGGCCAAGCCGGCAAAGTACTTTGCTAAACAAACCGTTTGACATTTTCAAAATAAACAAACCGTTTTTGAATTGAAAAGCAGAAAATTAAGAATTTCGTTGATTTTTTAGTTATTTATTTATGTGAGATCGGTTCTGACAATAAATAGTAATATAATTTAACATTAGAAATAATTAAACATTCAATAAAATGGTCAGGTGCAGTGTTATGTCGTGTAAAAGTAATAGCGAAACTAAGCAACCAGATTTGTCTTTCCACTCGTAAGTACCATTTAGTTTTAGAATAATAACAGTGTAAGATTATTATATTTTCTATTTATGACACATACATATCTAATTTATGCAGAAAAATAAACTGCAAATGCATGAAAATTATATTTAAAATTTGATAACCTAAAATCTCTATCATTGTGATGTTGCCAGCACAAGTATTTTATTTACCCTAAAACCCTGGATTAAATAAAAAAAGTGTATTTCAATATACTAATATAAGTTATATAAAGGATGTTTATTATTTAGTTCTTAAAAAGGATTCCATGGCATGTACTATTTTTCTTGTTAATGTGGGTATATAAAGAATAGATTTTTTTACAGTTTTCCAAATGAAGATAATATTACCTTAAGAGAATGGATTCTATCAACTGGAGAAATTAACTGGACTCCTACAAAATACGCCAAAATTTGTAGTCTTCATTTTTAAAAAAAGTATTTATTTAGAAAAAGAAATTAACTTTATTATTACCTGGTGCTGTTCCAACCTTAGTAAGTTAAAAAAATATCATCTCATACTTGATATTATTAAGTGTTTAATCCACGTCCCCAAGTCCTGTACAATAATTATATTTTGATTTCAGATTAATGAATCTAATGATAACATTGATACAATGAAAAATTTTCAGCCTACTGCATCATCATCAAATTTTCGTCGTTTGGGTGTACAAGTATTAAAGACTATATTGTGTTTATCGCTAATATTATTAAGTGTTTAATCCACGTCCCAAGTCCTACACAATAATTATATTTTGATTTCAGATTAATGAATCTAATGATAAGACAGTCTAGTCAGGGATGTTATGTCCAACTCAACCAGTAAATATGTAACTACAGTTTAAGTCTTAGGCTAAGCATAAATATTGGATTTACTCGCATGCTCTTTTACCTTCAGTTTTAGTTTCCGAGCAGGTGGTAAGTTAGGCAGGGCTTGTTCATGACGTTCATTAAGTACTTTTTTGTTTATGATAAATAAAAACATTTTATTTTAGATCTCGTTAGCCCCGTGATACGTACAACTTAATGACTATTGTAATAGGAGAATGCATTGGAGGAGTTTGTCGCCTGTTCTTCTTCTTTAGTTAAGTGATGCGGTAGGCATTATGACGTTCATTAAGTGCTAGAATTCATCATTATAGCCATGTAATATTTACCATGCACCCACACACACTTGTAATAATGTACTAATGTAATAATGTTAATGAATTAAACCTTTTCAGTAATACATTCGATTGTTTTATTTATTTCGCAAATACATATAGTACTATGTATCTAATTAAACGATCTGCATTCCCTTCGGAGGGTTGACCTTATTTTGATGGATAGTAAATATTTTTTGCTCTAATTTGATATAGTTTTCGGATGTTTGTAATCTATGCGCGGGACTCATCAGCCCTCGATGACGACGAGCATGCAGATCGTTTGGATACACAGATCATAGGTTTACTTCTATATGTTTTGGACTTACTTTGACTAATAAAATAACCAATAAAAAAATACTATAATGATAATAATTATCAAATAATAATTGATTGGAAAATTTCGAAGATAAAGTTCAAAAAAAAATTGTAAAGTTACCCACAATACGGGGAAAACTATTTTGAGTAACAACACTATTTTGTATTACCCATCTCACTTGCCGACACGCTTCCCCTGGGTCTATTGTAATCAGTGTTGCAAAAGTTCCCGATTTATCGGGAGATCTACCGATTTTGGCCTTTCCCTCCCGATATCCCGATTTAGTGACCATATCTCCCGATTTTTTGCATTTGACATTAAAGTAATAGTTAATATAGCATTCTAAAGTCGGAAAACATCAAGAATCACCTAGTAACACTGACCACGGGATTCTCACGCACGGGAATTCCCATAAAATTCTCACAGGGCCTTTTAACACGGCAGTGACGTCAATATGCACAAAAAATATAACATCGAAACGCTTTGCAATAGAGCTCATTATTGTAAAATAATTTAACTTGTGAAAATTTCAATATTCATTTTAAAAATACTAATCAAGGGAATGAAAAAAAAAATATACGGTCGAATTGAGAACACTCCTTTTTTTGAAGTCGGTTAAAAACGGAATTCCGCGGGTTCAATTCCTGCTGGTGTCAAAATTTTTCTTTCCTTGCTTGAACAGTACAATAATCCCCACATGAGGTTTCATGCCCAACAAAATCTAATTATTGATAAAAAAAATGATTACTAAAATTCTAGAAGTGGTACTAAAATGATCAGTACTACCTATATATTTTTATATACTTAAATAAATTACTTTAACTAGATTATTAGCAAAAAATACTGATGTTTTATTAAGACTAAAAAATCTCCCGATTTCTCCCGATTTTTTACTGGAAAATTACCCGATTTTTTAACTTTCGCTTTTGCAACACTGATTGTAATTCTCTGTCTACGGTCGGAAGATAAACATATTGGTTGGTTTTAGAAAAAATAAATAATTGTCTCAAAAAGGCAGGCGTCCAAAATATAAAGAATCAAATAGCATATAAGAAAATATTGATTAATGTAAATTAAACTAGAGAGGTTTGCCAGGATTGTACTAAGTGGCGATCTATAGTCTCTGCCTACCCCAATGAGATCCAATGCATTAGTATAATATTTATGCAATTTGTTCATATCCATAATCGGAGGCCTTAGTGTAAACACAATAATATTTTAGGTAACTACTCTCTTGGGTTACCTAATACAAAACGACGTGAACGGAGTGGTTCACGACAGGTAGGTCGTAATATGGTAGGTAGTGGGTCCGGAGGTCACGGGTTTAAGAACCGCTGGGGACATACATACGTATAAATCATTATATGATGATTATAAATGTTTGTTTCTTGTTTTTTAAACCATTAAGAAATCAACGCGTACATAACCCATTCAGTAAAACTATAAATCTTCCCTCTTGAGGATTATAACTCCCAAATCTATACTTATAATAAATCTGTAGAGAGGTCAATTCTGTACATGAAATATATTTTCAAAATAAACATCAGGGGGTGATTAGTGATCGATACTGATGCCAAAAATGCAATCAGTAAATTTTTTGTCTGTCTGTCGGTTTGTATGTTCCTTATGGAAACAAAAACTACTCGACGGATTTTAACGAAACTTGGCACAATTATTCTTCTTACTCCTGGGCAGGTTATAGTATACTTTTCAGCAGAGTAGTGAAGGGAAATTTAGGGAAAACGGGAGAAGTTACTCCATTTTTTAAGCTTCCGTCGCGTGTGCAGCCTTAATGGTTAAACTTACATAGAAATTATTTATGACGGAAATATTCTTCATAAAATTGTCTAGAAAAAATCCCGCAACAGTATATGTCTATCTTTTATGGTTGACTCACAATAACACGTGTAACTCCTGATAGCTTAGCAGGAGTTACACGGAACATTCTGATTATATTTGTTTACTCTTACGTTTATAATACTCTCATTCATCCCTAATTTAAAAAAAGGTAACATTATTACCTATTCAATAAATAATAATCATAGAAATCGGTAGAGAAACACCGAAATTATACATGAAATAAGCCATCGCGCCCGTGACCAAATCCAAATCGTTACTAATTTACATATTATAATCTAGTTATTGTATTGTTAACTTGTAAATTATTTAATGTGTAATTTAGTTGCATTAGGTGACACTACCTGTAAAAACTATATTTCATGACAAATAAATAAATATCACATACTAGATGGCGCCAGTAATTGCATCCTACATCACGTAATGTTTTTTTTTAGATTGTTATAAATACTTCATAGCGTTTTATTACAAAATTTGCTAATAAACGGAAATACTGAACCGAAGCGCATTCAAAATCACCAAACTACACTGTTCAGGAGTGCTATAAATTTAATAAATTGAAAACATTGCGTTACACTTCACAATGCTTGAGCTGTGACTGAAGAAAGAAACCACTATTTAAAAAAAACAACGCTTCCCGTGCGAAGCTGGGCCAATCCACTAGTACGTAATATAATTGGTTTTTTGAACTAGCGAGATTCGATTATATAGAAAAATTTTAGAGTTAAAAAAACACTAAGTGCATTGAATTATGTTTACAAACACTTTCCGAAGCATTTTAACGCTTAAAAAATACGAATTATTAATCTTTTTAGTTAGTGTTTTCATTCCCTGGTATAGGTTTTCATAATCGTTCAAAACCTATCTTGAAGTACCATAACGACATCTTGTGAAAAGCCAACAGTACATGGCATACAATCAGTTAATGCCACAATAGTTTAATCTGTAGTTCAACTACTCTCAATGCATTAAACTGTGACCTTTAATCACTAGCGCATTCAAAAAGTTATTTACTATTGGATATGGTTTTATTACCGATATGCAAATACAAGATTAGAATTTTATTCCCATTATACATATATACCTACACTCACGGCTATACATCCCTAAATGGTGTAGCCAGAGCTTCAGAACACGTAATACCTCAGCTACTTTTGAATGTTAGGTAAAGAAAATATTGTAAAATAAAGGTTCTTGGTTTTGGGTCTTCAAACGCATCGCCTAAAAATCACTTAAACATCCCCAATATATACTTAATCACCTCTTAAGAACATCCACGGGTAATAATGGGGTAGCTTACACAGCTTCCCATTTTTTTAAAATCAATTTTGAAATAAAGCCTGTACTGCCAAAACTTTACTAGGTGAATAGCCGACTTACTGAGTCTTTTTGGAGATCCATGGGGGTAGCACAGTCTAGCAGTGGGCGGCTATTAATGAATGGCTGTTGGTTGAATGATAAATCATGTGTGCAAGTTGGAAGTTACTTATGAATGTGTTGTTGATTTTTACAAATAGAGTTCTTGGGTAAATATGCTATCTATCTGACGGCTTACTTTACTCTTTTTTTTATGTGCAATTAGTTACGAATTCTAACTGATGGCATTTTGACGTCTTAGTCATCACCATTATTCTAGTTAATACATTTACCCCCAACGTTTGTATTTCGCATGTAACCCAACTCCTCCTAAACGGTATATCCGACCTCAACCATCAAGGACCAGGATGTGTCGGAGAGATTTTTAAATCACCCTTTAAAGTTTCTCATGTAAGTCTATGGGAAAATATTGGAAACAAATCTGCTATCTGTGTAATTTTGTTTCGCTCCAAATTTAGGAATGCGAATCTTTATTGCCCACCTAGTATAAAATAATTGATGTCATAAAATTTATAGCAATGGCATAACAATAAGTTGAATTTAAGCATACGTTAGGAATGGGAAGATAGTGATTGTAAATTTTGTTTTGAACTTTTAAATTAAACGCAAGTCACAAATGTATTAAAAGAATGATTACATCCTCGTGTTGATGATTAATTTTCAGTATCGTTGATTAGGTATCTTTACACTGATTTTGTAATTATCCGATTATCTAGTGAAATTGGAATGCTCACAAAATCACTGTTCGTCAATGCCGATTATAAAGAAGAAAGAAAATTAATATCACGTTGTAACTTGGTACGAAACATGCGGAAGAAAACACGATAGAATTACAAAGCGAATCTAATTCAGCAATAGTAGCGCATTCCTACATTATTATGATGGATATTGATTGTTGGTATTTTAGTACACTCTAGGCTATTTCTTAAGATTATATATTAAGAAATAGCCTAAAGGTAAATAAGTAAAGACAATATTAAGGCCCCATTCAGTTAGAATAAGTCAATTATAATACTCCTCGGTTTCTTGCACAAATACGAAGATTGAATAGGAAAACTTACAATAATAGTTTCACGTCGGGGATCCTCCGTGCTTTGTTTCGGCACACTCTTCCCAAGGTTAAACCCGCCTCGGGAAGACCACTTAAACGGCGGACACAAAACCATAGTTATTCACATCGATGCACAAGGAAGTATTTCAATTGTAATAAAAGTTTGCCAGCATCGCGCATGCGCACGTCGATCGCGGCGCGGGCGGACTGCCCCGGCCACCCGCCTTATCGCGCTCGAGATAATCTAAGCGTTCCGATTGTTTTAATTACCTATTCCTTACCGACGTAAATTGTATTTTATCAAGGAGCTCAACTATCTTATCAACTGCAGCAGTGGACAAGGTGTCGATTTTGTTATTATGACGTGAAAGCAAAAGTCAATTGAAGATATGCTATTGAAATAACTATATTACTAATAAATAAAGGAAAGAAAAACTTCGACACAGGCGGGAAACGAACCCGCGACCTCGGGTAAACGCCCCCGTCGCTTTGCCAATTGAGCTACCGTGTCAATGGAAGTTCCCGCCTGTGTCGAAGTTTTTCTTTCCTTTATTTATTAGTAATAAATAATCACCCCACATGAGGTTTTCATGAACAAAAAGATTTAAAAATAACTATATTATTGGATGATGAATGTGAAAGAAGAAATAAAATAACAAACATACATTCTATATAATTTATTAACGTAAATGAGTACACAATGCCAAAGGCTTGAAATGATTCAATTCATTGAATATTTCATAATTGAAAAATATTAGAATATTTACAATAAATCAGTAAGACCGCATTGCTAATCGGTTTGGGATACGTTTTACTAAATTAAATTGTTCATTAGATCTTTATCACAAGTTGATTCGAGAGCTCAGTGTGCACGAGGCAGCGCGGCCGCGGATCGTGGGATCATGGGATACCAGGGTCGTGGGATCCCGGGATCATGGGATCTCTGGTTTGTGGGATCGCGCGATCGCGGCCGACTACAACAATACTGTGCGATATCTAATTGTGCAATAATGATTCAGTGCCGAACGGAAGACAATCACCTTGTAACAAACTATTTTAATTTTAAAACTTTCAACTTTTTACAAATAACAGGAATTGAGCACAGATATTGTTGTTTACATCAAATACTGAATTTATTAAATTACGCTTTACGTGCATAACAAGTTCAATCAATATGTATTGAAAACTAACATTTCAATGTAATTCTGACTTTACATTTGGATAAAGCCGATTAATTACAGTTATAGTAAAAACTAG
Organism: Bedellia somnulentella; assembly: GCA_963576735.1. Classification (NCBI taxonomy): domain Eukaryota; kingdom Metazoa; phylum Arthropoda; class Insecta; order Lepidoptera; family Bedelliidae; genus Bedellia; species Bedellia somnulentella. The sequence continues at coordinate 4,920,692 of OY755173.1, read as the reverse complement.
GCATTGCTAGCACAACGAATGCGGTAGCAATGCAGTTGACACTTTACGTTATTTAACATTTATTCTACGTTCATTGGTTCATTTCATAATTTATTATTTGAGACGAGTTTACTGGTGCAACTTATGGAGGAGTGAACTCTTCATAGTAAATTCACTGTGAACAATTTAACAGATAACGTCTTCGGGCACAGCTCCACCACTCGATATCTATTTGGAAGATCGATAATTCGATATGCAGAAAAAGCAGCAGTGAGCTACACGGGGACCATTAATATAAACTAACATAAATGTTTATTAAAGCTAACGAATTAGCCACAAGGTGTGCAATAGACAAACAAGTGAAGAGAGACGAGTCTACTGCCGTGACGTCACTCCTTACAACCAGTAAACAAACATACTATCCGTCTCTTTTGTGCAGATTCAAATGAAACTTATAAACTTACGAACTTTCCTCTAAATTACCAAGATTGTTTACAATATAAAAACATAATTATCCTTATTATAGTGATTATTATACAATATTTTTGGATGTTTTCCACTTAATGTAGTACACTAACCATTTTATAAGATATGTCGAGTAAATTCTGTTCTTCCAATGTAACAACAATTTGGCTTAGATTTATCAAATCTCTGTACAAAATGGTTTAATTTGTCCTATTATTAGATTTTAAGAATTTACTTACAAAAAAATATGAAACGAATGATTGTACGAATTGATCATAATAAACCTGTACTAAACTGTACCAGTGTACCTTTAGCGATTAATGAAATTATATGAAAAATATTATTCATTATTATATCGAACTGTACTTGTTTTATGTACTAAAAGAAGTCGGCAAACAAATTTTACAACAATAAAAATCATCATTAACTACATAACTAAAAAAATACTTAAATTACGCATTCCTCTTGAGTATTTTATTTATAAAGCACGTCCTTGATCGAAGCTGCAACTTAATAACTAGGTAGTGCTAAAACATTGGTTGGAGTTGGCGCGAGCCCGCAGCACCAACTGACACTAACAAAATTCCTCGCCGACTAAAGTAAGCTAAGCTACGAAAATGAGTTTTCAGTGGCGGAAGTCGCTAAAAAGAGAAGCACCTTAGTAAATCGGTATATAAACGTAAACTATTTGTGCGCGAAGACTAGAATTTATTAAAAAATAATCTTGTCATGGTACTTTTGCTATCCATACTTTGCGTACAACTACAACACATTATGAAAAAATCCACCAAAAATTAGAACCGAGTGTGATGACGGCGATTAAAACTTATTCCTGAACCTAATGTAAGGGGGGATATGGGACAGGACCCCATAGAAATTATGGAAGATACCGAACCAATATTTCCCAGAATAGCGATACTCGTATATTACACAGATCTATGAATCACAAAGATATCGATATCGTTTTACAATCTACTTATCTAAATAGCAAACGGATATGTAGTATGAACAAGAATCCTAACAATACTCTAACAACACCGGTTTCCGATACACATTGGACAAAATTAAACTTTGTTCATTAATTTATATTATTTTACGGTATTCGGATTTTTAGAATCGAAGGACATTTAATTTAAATCTATAGAAATATGACAAACAAACGCTCATTTAAATGTTAGAATCGATGGGTTTTGTGCTTTGGTATAAACGTTGAGCGAATTTTATATCATAAGTGAAATATTACGGACAATCCAATGAAACCGCTAGATCCTAAACTATCGACGACGTGAAATGTTCGGAGCCACACGTTTGTCGGAACAAGTATCTTACGTACGACTTGGACATCTCTATCAACTTAACGAGAATATTCATCTTGATATGTACGAACTCCGAGAGCTCACTTAGCCACTATACTAAAGCATTACATCTACACTTCCTACTATAAAACTACTCTCGGGTAAAAGCTTCGACATAACGAGGAGTAGAGAACTACTAACCAAGAGGTAACTACTATTACAACAACCGAAAAGATGGCACCTTCTTTATTAAATATATGCACCACGTCTTTAAAATACGTTACAAAAAACATCAAAATTATTATTATTTATTTGATCCGTTACAAGTGAGTATGTTTGGGCAAAGATTACTAAAATAAATATAAAATTACACCGGCCTATTCGCTCTTGTAAATTTATTCGACTGCTAAATTAGATCGTAAAATAGTTTATCTTTCCAAAAAATAGATTTGCATTAAAAGAGTCGACTATTTTATAAAAGAAGTTTTATAAGAACACTGTACACGAATAGCTCTGGCACTACTCGATGGATACCTACTTATTGTAGCAAAACGTAATGCTATGCAGATAAATGAGTAACAACGTTTACGTATCCGAAATATTGGACAAAATTATTTTACTCTAATATAAAATAACAATCGTTAAATTCTATTTGTATTAAAATGTATGAATATTTGGTAGCAGCTACGTACAGAGTTGCATAGAACAAAGCACTCGACCAATCAACGCAAACACGCCTAACAGTATAAACACTCTCCTATGATATGCAAGTGCAAAGCTCTCTAAACTTTACAATGACCCATTATTACTATTGTCATCAAGTAACTCCTATGCTCCTACGCTAGTTGCAATTCGACCGCATCATATCACACACTCTGTGTATACTAATGTTTCTTTCATTTATCCGAATAGAATAACGTTTAAAAGCGATTTTACGTTTCATCTTTATACAAGATTTCCTTATTAACGCTGATTAATAACGGCCTTTGGTACGCGAATGATATTAGTAAGATCGCAACATGTCCACCGTGGACGATAATTTTCAACAACAAACTTGGCAGATCAGTCTCTAAAGTTTACATTTGAATTCAATACTCTAGTAGGCAGAATTCGGATTTTTGACTAATCGACGTATTTATACAAAATATTTTGATTAAAACATAGCTACTGGTAAAAGGAAGTAGAGAAATATTGTTGAAGCAAACGTTTACAGCGAGCAGTTATCACTAGAACTGTCTTTACATCTAAAGAGAGTCGATTGTCATGTTGAGATATAGCGAAACAGTTGTTGTTGAAGACTGCAACGGATGCTTAGTATGGCGCGAATCTGTTGTAGCCGCTCCTGTACACGGCCGCCTGGAACAAGCAAGTGGGCGTTAGCGGCTGTAACTCACTAGAGTAGGGGAAGCGAAGCGGGGATTTATGAAGTGACTCGAGCGTGTCAGATTATTATACAGGGAGAATCCTGGTACCCTTTAACCTCTACCGGTATGAACCCTTCATATAGAGGGGTGTGCTGAGGGGAATCCGTCAGAAAAGTAAAAAAATCGATCCTCCGAAAAACTCGAGCGCGTCAGATGAAGTAAAGGTAGGTTAATTACATTTAGAAGAGTATATATCTGAATAATCTGAAGATTTGGGCGTGGCGTTGAGAAATTAGATGGTGAAGAATCTTCAAGCGCCTGATGAGGGTGACGGCAATGTTCCCGCGATGGTGTTTTGGCGTAATATTTGTACAGGCATTAAGTCTGGACGTTGTTAAAATGACTTTAAAAATTTAACAACATGTTCAGACATGACAACAAAAATTATAAGAAATATAAAGCGCGTTTATGCTGTTAATGGCTGGTAGCGCTGAGTATTTCTAAACAAGTTTTTGTTACATTTTTCAAAATGTTTACACGCTCTCCCCCCACTAAAATAGAAACTTGAAATATACTTTTTTTATTATTAAACATAAACTATCAAAACCAAATAATGTCGACGACACTCGGGTAACTGCAAATTTAGCATCTCGGTCTCTCTTACTACTAATCTTAATGCTGAGTGCTTCGCCTATAGCGGAAACTTACTCCGTATCCTGTCACCGGTCCGATGCTGTGTCCCAAGTACGGATCCGCGTATTCTCTACCGTACCTGTAATATGCATTCAATTGGTTAAATACACACCTGGTAAGTAACTCGCAAATGGCATATCTATTTTGGCGTGAGTATTTTATTTTGAGGCTTTACTGTATTGTTTTATTGAAAATATGTGTATTTGAAAGTATGATTTAAAAATCAAGTAGGTTTTGTTCGAGTTATTCCGGTCTGATCCCCCTTGTTCTGATCCACCAGGGGGATCACCATTATTTTATTTTATTTTTTATTCCGGTCTGATCCTCCTTATTACAACGCTTAAGGGGGATCACATATTTTAAATTATTTTGTATTCCGGTCTGATCCACCTACTGGTTAAAAGCATAATTTTCGTACAGTTGGCAACAGCGATGACATCGATACGATCTGTTTCACATCATTCATGTTCAAAATCTTTGTAATTTTATACATAAACATATATATTTCTATTAATTGTATGTACATCATGCAAATCTTTTATTTTTCAAAAGCCTAGGCTGTAACGAAAAAGAAACCGATATAGGCCCTATACGTATGACGAATTTTTACCTGCGAAATGGTGCAATTGTCCAAAAACCAATCACCGACCGTTTTGCAGCTAATTCCAGGAATTATTTCCTACTTTCAACTAGTTGACCCCAAGAAAAGGGTTATCTTTTTATTTGTTAGTCGTCATTTTGCTTTTAATGTGAATGTATTAAATGTAACTTGACATTGTGAAGTGCGTCAATGAAAAGAGTAAGTAAATTATATTATACTTGTTTCTAAGGTTTACGCGAATGTCAGACATTGAAATAAAACTACTTATTAAATTCGCGGTTTACTGAATTAAAAATTTAGTAAATAAACCGCGAATTTAATCCGTTTAAAGTAGTTTTATTTCAAATTTTATTATATTCCATAGATTTCTGGGATTCAGCTTTATTTATAAAAGCACATATGTAAGATAAATGTTATTCATATTTTAAAGGTAAAATTTGTTGTTGAACAGTTAAAGCATACATTTTGTATACTTGACCTTACTGACCGTACCTGCATACCTACTTACTTTACAAAAAAATAGGTGGATCCGTTCGGACGAACAAAACATAAGGGGGATCAGTCCGGAAATTGTTAATAATAATTACAAGAGGGGGATCACAACAATGGGGATCAGACCGGAATAACTCTTTTGTTCTTTATCAAATATAATCTACTGCAATACCAAATTGGCCTAGACCTCGTTTTTAACACATACCATTTTTTATATTTTATATTGATTAAAGACATCAAGCTGAACAACTTTGACTATGGAAGGCATATCTAAAATATTGTAATTTTAAAAATAATTATTACATAAAAAGTATGGGTCCCTAGATCAAACTGAGAAAGTATAGTGAGGTTCTTAACCTCTGCTGAAATAAAAGAAAAAAACGTAGAAGAAATATAGACCAGTTTTATTTTTATTTTAGCTGAGGCTACGAACCTCACTATACTTTTTCAGTTTGATCTAGGTACGACACTTTTTATTTATTAATTAATTTGAAAATTACAATATTTTAGATATGCATTCCATAGGCAAAGTAGTTTGATGTCTTTTATCAATTTAAAATATAAAAAGGGTATGTTTTAAAAACGAGGTCTAGGCCAATTATATAAAACTGACATTGTGATTTCAACAGATAAGAGCAATAATTAAAACATTTGTTTAGTGGCTAGAAGGACCATTACATTGGGAGAATATTTTTTTCATCGTTTCATCTATGGAATATGAACAGATAGCGTGATAATATGTACGTATGACTAGTATACTAACGTAGCAAGCGGCAAGGCGGGCGAGGGCGCGGCGTTGGCAGCGGCCACGGCAGCTCTTGCGGCCGCACCGTAGTTGGCCGCCGCCGCCGCCGCCGCCTGCTGCGCGCTCGACAGCGGCGACTTCAGCAGCGGGGACGACGCCGCCGCCGCCGCCGCTGCTGCTGCCTGCAAGTACCCACCGGATTGACTTAGCAGTTGATAGCACTTGTGAAGGAGGAGGGCTAGAAATTTCACTATCGACGGGGATGTTTTGAGATATGACTGTTGTTTGCGTGTTTGATGATTTTTTAAATGATGATCAGAACAAATAAGGTATTTTTTTTAAGTTTATTACGAAACAAGACTATTCATAACTTGCATGGCTAATAACTCCCATTTAACTCGATGTGATAGTGATGTTTCTTTCCCTCTAACTTCACATGAGAACTATCTATGACAAACATCCTGAAACAAGGCAACGTTGTACGAACAATTGTATCTACAACTAGTGTGCAAGTCCGTTGAGTTTCAAGATGTTCACCGCCAACATTACTTACAATTACTTGATCTATTTTACAACCTTGTCTTGGCCATTCGTTAACATTACCAAGCTGTGATAGTGTTTCGCTTCAATACAAAGTAGCGCACATTATTCCGAACAAATCAAGCTCTAAAATACGATATGAACGTGCTTTTT
>OY755173.1:4809009-4914165 GCA_963576735.1 Bedellia somnulentella | reverse complement strand
CTGCCGATGATGCAAGTAGCACTTGATCGTCAGCATACAAGAGGCATTTAATGATGAATCCACCCATCCTTAGTCCATAATCACTTTCACGCAACTCTGTCAAACAGTCATCCATGAACAAATTGAAGAGCCACGGAGAAGCTACACATCCCTGTCGGACACCCCTAGAGATTCCGAACCAGTCAGTGTTTTCCCCGTTTACTCTTACACATGCACTAGAATCCTCATAGAGTGATACCAATGCACGTATAAGTTGACTCCCCAACCTGAACTTGGATAACACCTCCCATAAACACTTTCTTACCACCCTATCATACGCCTTCTCTAAATCAATGAAGGAGCAATACACCTTTTGGTTCTTAGCTAAGAACTTTTCAGTGATGCTCCTTAGAGAGAAGATTTGATCCATACATCCCATTCCTTTCCTAAATCCCGCTTGCACATCCCATATTTTCTCATCAGTTTCATTCATCACTCTTTCAATCAGTACCTTAGCATACAATTTACCAACAATGCTGAGTAAGCTGATGCCGCGGTAGTTTTTAGCCTCTTGGTGTGACCCCTTTCCTTTATATAGAGGCACAATCACCGCCTTGCACCAGTCTCGAGGAACTTTGCCACTCGACCAGCATTTTTGGAAAAGGAAGTACAACCAAGAAGCCACCAACCCTTTACCAGCCCTCAGCATTTCGATAGTAATCCTATCATACCCTGCCGCCTTCCCTAATTTAAATTTAAATCTTATTATTATATGCCATTTAGTGGCTGCGCCCATCTAAAATATTGATTTGGTGTAGTGCACTGTATGGCGACCATCTTAGATTTTAATTTTGCATAGTAAATTGTATTCTACTTGTTGAGAATTTTCATTTGATACCCATGTTGATGGGATTGATATAAAACCTAAGTTGTCCGCCATTTTGTAGAGGCCGCCATCTTGGATTTTAATTTTATATAGTACATTGTATTCTACTGGTTGAGCACATTCATTTGATACCCATATTGATGGGATTGATAAAACCTACGTAATCCGCCATTTTGTAGCGGCCGCCATCTTGGATTTCATTTTTTTATAGTATATTGTATTCTGCTTGTTGAGCCCTTTCATTTGATACCCATATTGATGGGATAAATAAAACCTAAATTATCCGCCATTTTGTAGCGGCGGCCATCTTGAATTTATAATGATAATGAATAAATATAATTGTATTGTCACCAAAATCCAAAGCGTATACAAAATTTCAGATTAATCGGTTGATAGGAAGAGGGTAAAATTTTAATTACTAAATTTGACCCAAGAATAAACAACCAAACGGGGTGAGCTAAATAAAACCGTTTAATTACACTTAAGATTCTTACCTTCCGGCCACTGGACACACACTGAAACAAACGATTGCACATAAAAGAACAAACTTTAAAACTAGGCCAAAACTAAGATGTGTCTTAACTATAAATAATTTAGTTACATGTTCATTCACCACTACTAAACAAAAAAAGTGCCAGTTTAAAATAGCGTTCATTCCAGCCAATTTTGAGATTGTAAGGACACACGAAAATTTGACAAGTTCATTAGCACAGGTTAGGAAGAAAAGTATGATATTAACATAAGCTATCTAGCATTCAGTGTCATTCATTTATTAGTAAGTACTTATTTTACTTATTACCATTACTAATTTAACATTCTGTATCGCCGGAGACAGCCCACGACAAAAAGGAATAAAATTCTTATTTTGAGACTGTACATATTTAGTAGCATATAGGAGTTATATACATAAATACTGAAACGCATTTTTATTGGCTTTATTTCAACTGTCTCCGGTTCTGTATCTCGGTAATCTATCGAGGGAGTCTACCATCAAGATCTATTACACAAACATAGCATGTTGACAAGCCGCTCCCTACAGCAGCACTAGCAAGACAAAGGAGTATAGATAGGGTAAATATGAAGGAAAGGTGGTTTGAAAGTAGACTCCCGGCATTCACCTAATAACATTCATAACGATCGAGCCAACGGCATTCATGAAAAACACCTATCAGCTAGACACCAGCTCTCTCACCCAAAGTGGGAACTGATCCGATCCTAGGCAGAATCACTGGATGAAATTAAACAAGGTGCGTTATATTAGGTGGATACTCATTTTCTGATTATTATGTGCGCTTCGAAAGAGTTTATCGGTAACATTAGATGGGGAATAATGTGGTGTGTTCGCATAATGTGTTAGATATGTCAACGTCTTACCGTTTGGCAATGTTGGCGGTTTCTTCGTTTGCACTCGCGCTGTCGCATTATTAACCTGATTTGGGATTAAGTCTTTATCAGAATATGAATCTATCACTTCCATTTCATTGGCTGACATTAATAATTTACTTTTACTTTTGAAATGAAAAAAATAATTTAAAATAAAATATTCTTACTAGAAAAACTTTTGTGATTAAACTTTTGATTTTAATTATTTAGGGATTCGAACCCTTTCTATAATAAAAACATGTTACATATTCAAAATAGTGTTTAATTTTACTATGCAATTGTCAGCCAATTTTTTCATAGGTGACAAATTCCTTGGAATTGAAAATGGTTTTACTTTATAATTGACACTGACGTTAACACTACAGACAACGTTAAAAAAACAAGATATTTGTCACCAGTTAATTAGTTATAAATAATATAAACATTAGTAGACTTGAGAGGTATTATTAATTGATTATATTGGAGTGTGTTTGAATTTAAAGGGATCAAATATATTTGTGTGTAACTGAGTCAATCTCGAATGACTGATGTTGAATGTGTTGATTTTGCCATCTTACCTCTGCGACACGAGACGGTACGGTTCGTTCTACATTCTCTGTGAGACAGTCTCTCTTTCGATCGGCATTTTAAATGACCGTCTAGAGAGTAAAGGGATAAAAATGTAAATAAGGTATAATGAGTGGGGTTGGTGGGGTAGCGAGGCGTGGCGGGATGGTAAGTACAGTGCTACGGTACGATGTAATCATTGTCATGCACACCTCTATCTTTCTGCCCTCAACCACGGTGCCGTGAAGTCTCTCTCGTGCGCGCTCCGCATCACCACTATTTGCGAATGTTACAAAACCGAATCCCTGCATGCAAGACAGACAAAACATGCATTAAAAACAGCGTCGCTCGGAAAACAACGTGCAACAAAAATTAACATTTATGCATTGCATTTTTATTAAAAATATTCTAGTGAAACTTTAAGAAAAAATATTGTATAAAAATATGTTGATACTTTGAGCGTATTCTAGTAGAATAGGGAACACAAAGCGATTGGATTAAATGTGAAAGTCGATGAGACGTTTGTCCGGAGAACAATGGCGGTTCCGGAGAAGTGTCGCCGGCTGCAACCGGCGCCGCGGTACTGTCCGGCGGTACCGTGCCGGCGGTACTATGCCCTCGGTACTATGCTGGCGGTACCGGCGGGTACCAGATACCGGCGCAGCAAATCTACTCACAATCCAGCTAGCTCGTCAATGTTCATACGATGGATTGGGGTTTCATACTCTTGTGCAAATGTTAGCTGCTATTTGTTCTATCAAAATCACTTTCAACATGCATTCAACTAAAATAATTTAAAATAAGCATAATTTACTGAACCCCGTTACTTGTAACAGTAAAATTAGCAAAGTGAGCAAGTAGTGATTTAACAAGCTACACCAAACGGCGCTGGTTTCACAGATTCGCCGATTCTAGTCATTGTATAAACCCCTACTAGGAAAAGACAATACGTGCACATTTTTTACAGTGACACAAAAACACGGCCAAATACTAATATATCTATTTATTTATTGAAATGGGTGCACTACACATGTATTATAATTTGTAAAATAATAGAGGAAGAATTATTTGTACACATTATTTATACGCAAGTTTACATAAATTAAAATCTATTGATATAGTTTCGGTTCTTACTATAGATAAATTAGCAGCATTTATATATCGATCACAGTGGCTATCTTTATGATCGTAGCGTATTACGTACACAGGGATAACGTTTAAAACAAAAAGCAGCTAGCATAGCACGCATTCTTGTGGGAGCGTCAAGATGTGATAGTGACAAACAAGTTGCTTATTATACGAAACGCTTACATTGTACGAAGCAACGACAGCTCTATTATTATTGCCATTATAACTTAAACCGCTATCAATCAGAGAAGGGGGGGGTATCGCGGCGCGGGGGGAGGGGCACGACAGTCCGACGAGGAAGAAAGAAAGTACTCACATCCCATTAAAGCCAAACTAATTAATGCACCAACGTCACTTCTAGAAGAAATATACATATTAAATACTTCGGTAACACAATCAGGACCAGCATAAATACACATGCTCAAATCTAAGTGAAAGTTCCCTTGTTAGGAAGCATGTGGCTAAACAAACTCGATTAACACATAGAAAGAAAATTACTATAGACTACGAATCCGGTGTCGTCAGAGCGTGATACCATCCAAACTACACATCGTATATCTAATAACAGGTGAAACTCGGACAGGACACAAACGGAAGCGATGCACATTGAGACAGCAGTTTGGATGATAGATACTTGTGATCAATAATAGAGCTGTCCTCAGACTTGAACCTAGAAAATCAGCTGTTATGGTGACGATGCATCATTCTCTAATACTGCATGTTCCAGTGAGACATTGAAGAAAAAAATAATTTCAAAAGAGATAATACGTTCTCGATAAAAACAAGTTGAGCGAGCACGGACTACTTGGGGCGGTCACCAAACTGACACAAGGAAAGCAGTAAACACGAAAAAGCGATCAATCCAATCAAAATCATGACAAAACCACATTTGGATATCTCAAAGTGTTCACATTGCATCAAAGTAAATCTTTTATATATTTATAGAAAAGTTAATGAAAATTATTGTTGCTTTTCTTACATTTGGAAGCTTCCTCGACTTTGACGTCAAATTTAAACTAATTTATTGGTGTGCGTATAAGAAGAATAAAGTCCAGAGTCGAGGAAGCTTCGCCACATTATTATTTATTCAAGTAAATCAGCCAAACTGGAATGGTTGCTACCATGGTAGTATGATCAATTACGCCAAAAGATAGCTACTAAACCACTGTTTACGTGAGGAAGGCAGAAAATTTCGATGGGGTTATTTGATTTGATCTAAAAGCCCATATTACCTCAGAATGAAGGTATTAAACATATATTATAAACAGGAAATGATTGCAAGATATCATGTTAACATAATTATTACATAATTGGGCACAAAATGCTTTTTAAGCAAGATACTGACTCGGTACATTTCTAGCCATTGCACATTCACTTATACATTTGCAGAAAATAATGTGTAAAAAGTAAAATAAAAACTGGTAAATTGTAAAGTTCACAGTTATATTTACCATCAAAATGTGTTATGGCTGAAAAACAGTACGATAAAAATATTTTGCGAGATAACTTATTAAATATAACGGTACTCTAATAAAAAATACTATTCGTAGAAACTTCAAAAAGATTGGGCGATGAGGTCGCGAAACGAACAAGCTTTACCGAAAATATTTTAGTCTTCATTTTGTAATAATTTTTATTTGAGTACGTCAATAATTATTATATTTAGACTTTGCGTAGATAGCCTCTAGGAATTTACTAAGAGTAAATTTCAAGAGGCTAAAAGAAAGGTAGGACGATATTATAGAAACTAACCTTGGAGCCTCGTTCATTGAAGATAATTTCTACGTCAAGTATCGTGCCATATTGCTGAAATCGGAAAACATATTCTATCACAGCCTCTTATTTTAACAAGACACAAGCGGATTATGTGAAATAAGAGTAGTACAACTAGTGTGTGGGCATAGAGAACTTAACTAAATAGGGAAGGAACAAAAAATGACGCTACTGTCATAAGACAAATGGTAACTGAACACCACTGCCCTAAGCGAAGCGAATCTATGAGCGACAAAGTCAGAACATTAAATGTACGAATCAGGGCGTTGGGACAATTTATTTTGACAATCAGTTTTTCGCGGAATTCGTTAAGCAATTTTGTACTGATCTACTATTGGTTTCCGCTTTATTTAGTTAAGTTCTATATGTGAGTAGGATAGAGTGTGTACGTACGCCAAACATGTTTCTAAGATCTGGGTCTCTAAATCTGAAGGGTATGTTTGAGACATGGAGCCTCTTCGGTTGTGATCCTTGGGAGACGGGCACGAGGGTCTTTTCGGGCGAAGCGGCGGTGGAGTTAGTGGCAGCGGCGGCGGCGGCGGCTGCGGCGGCGGTGGCGGCAGCGTGCGCGGCTGACACGGCCGCCGCCACTGACGCCGGCGTGCTGTCCTCCGCGTTTTCTGGCTCGCTTTGCTGGAAACATAACGCCTGCATGTTAAATCTACGATACTCATTCATTCTAATCTAAAGCTACCTGGTACACGAAATCCGTATCGATGATTTAGAAATGTGAATTTTATTCTATGTCGATAGATCAGAGAGCATAACGCTGTCATATGTAGAGAAAACGACAGGTGGGATTTATTACTGGTCCAAGAAATATAGTACCGAAAGTACTTTTTCGATGAGAAATCGGAGATTTTCCTTGTAAATATCCATATATTGTCAAGATCCAGTGTACATTTGAACTGCTCCTGCTTTGAATAAAAAGTTCTTAATACTATAGATCTCTCCTTCTTTATGAAACTGACTAATAGTTAGCAACAAGCATTACATATTCTAAATATAAAATCCTTACACTCAACTTATCTTCAGCCCATTTGCAAGTTCCGCTCACACAACAATGGGCAAGCAAGTTTGAACGAATGCTTAACTGAAGAGGCGGGATATACACTCATTTATATTGGCCACTTAGTGTGTGTTGAGGTCGGTTTCGAAACCTGTGCGATCTTTAAAATTATTTGGTTATTCTAAAGGTACTCTACTCTAATCAATACACTCCCCAATCTTTAACACGTTGTTTGCTGGGGGCCAATTAACAATGAGACAAAGCACCCTGGGATTATTGGTTGCCCTGCCGGAAATAAAACAAGTATACACTTCAGGGATAACGATATCACTCAGAATTTGGAGGACACAATTTTGCAATCGTCAATTTTCGTTTCAGTCTCATTTATTTGCTCCGCCCTAGATACATTTGGGGTCATCATTTTGTTCAATTGTGGTGTTTATCATCTTTGTGAATGATTCTTCAAGTCTTTCTTTAAATACTTGTGATATCTCTTAGGATATGCGAATATTTACTAACAGGAACGGCATCTTGCTATTCTACGCCGCAAGCTTACGTACCCAAATACAAAAATGAAGGGTTTAAACAAAAAGTTTTTGGGGTCGATGGATTGGTTTGAAGCAATAATATTTATGAATAGACACATCAATATGTTTACCCTAGTTGTCACACTCTTGACACTTTCTTCAAAGTAATTAATTGGCAACATAAGGTTGTCACCATCTGAATTTTGCTCTTCAGTAAGCATAAAAAGTTTAGCCACCATAAGTACTTACTGTATTATTATTTTGGTTATCTAAGGTATTCTGCTGTAATTGCGCGGTCGGCTGCGGCGAGAAAGTGGCTGGTGGTAGTGGCGCGGGCGGCGGCGGGCCCTCGCTCTTGACCAGCGGCGGCTGCGGCGGCGGCGCGGCGGGCCCGTCCTTCACCGCCAGCGCGTCGCCGTTGGCGTACTGGGCCGCCGCCGGGAATGGCGTCGCCATACCCGTGCCCACCATGTGCTGGAAGTTATGTTGTATTCTTATACTAATGCTCTTCTGACTGACTGAATTTTTAGGGCATGCATGAAATTTAACTTGGTTAATAAGCTTTTGTGTGAGACTGACAAACTAGTAGACTTGTTTCGGGGTTTTCCAGGATCGCATAAAGTGATCGAAATTTTCTACTTACTTCCTACTCTAGTGGAAATTAATGAAGTGAGTATATTTGTAAGGCATGCATGAAAGCGGACTTGGTTAATTCACTTTAGTGTGAGACAGATATGTATTAATTATACCTTTACTTTTATATGCAAATAAAAATATCGTAAATTAGAGCAGATCGAAAATAAGTGAAGCTTTATAAACTGCCCGACTGGGTAAGAAACTTTTCCGTTGCCGTTATAGAACACTGAAGCGGATCAAATGTCAACAAAAATAGAAATATTAATCTGGCATATTTGCATTAAATTTTATGCCACTCAGTACTCTTTGAAGTAAATATGTCATAATTAATCTCAAGGATTTTTGGTAGAATATGTCTAGCCGCTATTAATTACGAGCAGTTACAATCTTAGGTGACGTTTCTGGGCTGCGAATCGAAATATTGATGCCGACCCGATGCCAAAATTATTTATAAATAACATATAATATTAAACTATGCGGCATTAAATTAAGCCATAAAATATCATAAAGGGGCTCATATTTAGTGTTATGTATGAGTATTTAGTTAATGCTGAAATATAGTGGAGGACACGTTGTAGGAGTGACAATAGTATGGTAATGGGTACGGATATGAGAATATTAGGAAGCGGATTTATTGGACGCAATTGGCTGCGTCGTCACGCGCCCCTCGCACCGCACCCGCGCGTTGCTCTCCGCAATTTGTTCTATAAGCCAACTAGAGCTCATGACTTTTGTACTGATGTACACTCTTACGTTCAAATTGCCTAATACCTTTTAGAACAGCTATAACAATACGAGGGCGGGTCAATAAGTCCGTGACTTTTTGAATTTCTGACCTCTTTACTGAAACAGCAACACTGCTCCTGCGAACAGGCATCTCTCAGTTGACTCCTGTCTAAATTTTAATTTGCTGCGTCAGTTAGTTTGTGTTTGACAGCTATTTTTATCAGACTACTTACAAATTTGAGAAGAAAATGGAAAAAAGTGAATTTCGTGTGCTTTTTAAGCATTATTTCTTGCGAAAAAAACCCATTACCGATACCAAGGCTAAGCTTGATAAATACTATGGGGACTCTGCACCATCGATTTCAATGGTAAACAAGTGGTTTACTGAATTTCGTTGTGACCGTACAAGCACTGAAGATGCCGAACGTCCTGGACGCCAAGTTGAGGTCTCTACACCCGAAACAATCGAAAAAATTCACGATATTATGGTGTTGGCCGACCGAAGATTGAAAGTGCGAAAGATTGTGGAAGCCGTAGGGATCTCGCATGGCTGAGTGGTTTCAATTTTGAATGATCACTTGGGCATGAGAAAGCTTTCCGCAAGTTGGGTGCCGCGTTAGCTCACAGTCGACCACAAACGCAATCGTGTAACAACTTCACAGGAAGGTTTGGCGTTGTTTAATCGCAATGTGGAGGAGTTTTTGCGCCGTTTTGTAACCGTGGACGAAAAATGGATCCATCACAACACACCAGAGACCAAACAACAGTCAAAACAGTGGGTTTCGGATGGTGAATCGGCGCCAAAGAAGGCCAAGGTGGGTTTGTCAGCCAAAAAAGTTATGGCGACTTTTTGGGATGCACGCGGGATAATCCACATTGACTACCTACAAAAGGGAAGAACAATCAATGGGGAATATTATGCCAACTTATTGGACCGATTCAATGACGATTTGAAAAAAAACCGACCTCATTTGGCCAAGAAAAAAGTTCTTTTCCACCAAGACAATGCAAGGGCACACATGTGCAGTTGCCATGGCAAAAATCCATGAATTGGGCTATGAATAGCTCCCTCATCCGCCCTATTCTCCAGATTTGGCTCCGAGCGACTACTACTTGTTCCCAAACCTGAAGAAATGGCTAGGTGGAAAAAGATTTGACTCCAATGATGAAGTCATCTCGCAAACAAAGGCCTATTTTGAGGAACTCGACAAATCATTTTTTTGGAAGGGATAAAAAAATTGGAGAAGCGTTGGACAAAATGAATAGAGCTCAAGGGAGACTACGTTGAAAAATAAAAATTATTTTTTTATTAAAAAATCTGTGTTTTATTCCAAAAGTCACGGACTTATTGACCCGCCCTCGTATTAACTATGTGGTTTCGCACTAATAGCTTCTTGCCTAAAAATTCCCGAGTTTGCTGAGTTGTTTAGTTCCGATACAGTATCATTTGAAAATATTTTTTGATATAAATTATGTTAACGATAGAACTATGTTTATAACTTGTTCAAGAATCCGGTCCGGTTCAGAATCATATAAGACGATCTTAACTGCTCTTTTGACGTACTCTCGTAGAGCATTCAATTTAAAAGTAAAAAGTGAGATCGATCGTGTTTTTAGCAGCTTGTTATATAAACCTTGATTTAGAACTTTTCCTGTAACTATTGGACAAACTTAACGAAAATAATAATTGCTTTATTACCAGGGGAGCGACAAGAATACTATTTAAAGTCTTAATCATTATTATCATTACTAATCAAACACCAAACGTATTCAAACTCGGAACTGAGGGGTTGGGCGCATGGCCTCGAACGGCACGGTTAAAATTCCAGTTTCTTTTACTTCATCGTTTTCCACTAAGCAGATTTGTTAACGGTTTCATTGTTTTTCAATAGAAAAGCAATGAAAACATACACGGTTTGTCACTAGCATATACCTAACTGTTACCAACTGAATTTTGTACTTTCGATAATCTAATTATAGTTAATATATGATCAATTTTCAGTTTTAAAATACCGTCTTAGCCTTACTCTAGCGACGATACATCCGCATAATTGAAGATCAAGTTGTTATCAGAACTCATATTTCGGTATTAATAAACTTAATCAAAGATACCAAATGATACGAAAATTCCTTTAAGTCCATTACTCTCGCTGAAGCATGAAATACGACTGAATATTACAATACTTCAAAAACTTGTTATGAAAGTAAATAATATTGAAGAAGAATGAATGTGCCAGGGTGAGTAAAATGTGTTTATTTTCAACAATAATGAGGAGTAGAAACGAAATTTGAATAGATCATTCCGCTGGTAATTGTGCGTTGCTCACAATAGCTCGACTGAAAAAACTACGTGAGGTTGCGTTTTCCGAGGGTCGAAAGGGAAGCGGGGGTGGACACAAGTCCTACGCAACCACCCTCGCTTTCAACGTTATTGAAGGAGACATTCTCAAAATATTTCCTAATGTAACCTATAATATTGGCTGCTAACTGTTACGAGTTTGTATTGCTCAACAGAAGCGTCAAGTTTATATATATTTTAATTTAATTGTTACCTTTAGTATAATACTAAGTAGATAACGATAAGAGTTTCATATTAGAAGATATTTTAAATTTTAAGGTTTTTAAATATTTAGCTTGATTGCTATTTTTTAAGTTTGATGATAGATAAGTATGATGTTGATGAGACAGAAATGGGTTAGATAGAACGAAACGTAAAAAGTACTGGGAAATCGAGATCTTTCATCAAAGAAACTTTGTAGGGTATTCAACCAAAATGATTATGCACAGCCTGTGCCAAAGCCTATTGTTGCTAAGTCCTTAAGTAAATAAGAGACATCATTTTACTGTTACACCATTTATTTTAATGTCTCTAATTAATTCATCGTAAATGGTAGCAGTAAAATGCCTCAGCCCGTCTCAATGGCATAAGAATTGTGTATATAATTAATTCTAATTTTAAGTGTAGTACCGACGGTAGTCCACGTCTTAACCGTTTTGTTCTACAGCATGTCTAAAGCTCATGATGGCTTACGTAACTAATGTTTCAATTGTTTGCTAGGTTGGGTGGAATGCGACCGAAGAACGAGTAAAATTAAGTACCATTTAATAGCCGATATTTTCGTTCGACGTTTAATTTTTCGGTAGCTAGGGCATTTATTTTCTCTATTAACTAATCAAGATTGCATATCGCTGTTTATACAAATTGGAAAAATGGGTAGTTTTCGTAATTTTTTTTGTTTGTCGTCGGATTTAAACATTAAAACGTTTAATCACAAGTTATTTATTGTAACATTCTTAGCATGTATTCTCTATTGTTCATAATTCCTAGTTGAATTCATATGATATGACTAGAGGATTCGATCCCGGGATCCCGAAAACCGGGATCCCGGAATCCCGATCATATTTTAGTCCCGAAAATCTCGGGATTAAATCCAATGAATACCGGGATTTTCGGGACTTAAACATTTTTTAAATAACGCAGTGAGTTAAGTGGAGTATTAAACTATTTACAAAATCCTCATACTGAGAAGACTGAGTTAGAAACTGATTGTGACTTAAAGGAGTTATTTTCAAGTCCAAGCAAGATGACTATAAAAAAACAGATTATTTTGTTAGCTGGAAAAATTGAAAATAGTGATAATGAAGAAAATGACATGAACATTGAACCTACGCAGACAACTAGTAAGACTGATTTAACATTAAAAGAAAAGCTTCAGAACGAAATAGAAAACAATATGAAAATAATAAATCCTGAAGCATTTAAAGAAACTGATCTTTATAAGATCATTAAACAAGAAATTAATCTTTTTGAGGCTAGTTCCACACGAGGTCATAATTTGGAGAAGGCTTATAAAAATTTATTGACGATTCTTCCAACTTCCATCGAGCCTGAACGCGCGTTTTCCGCTGCTTCATATTTGTGCAACAAATTAAGAAGCTTGCTTTCGGATGAGACGTTGGACGCGTTGTTATTTCTTAGATTTTAGTTTCGTGGCTTAAATAAGTAAATTATAGTTCCTGGTCTATTTTATTTAAAATATTAGTAGTCCTAATAACATTGATCTCTTTTGACAAATATTAGAAGTTTATTTATTTAAGTTTATTGTAAAATATAAAATAAACAAACTAGGCAATAATTTTTATAAGGGCCTAGTTTGTTAATTTTATTAGAAGAAATAATAATTTTGTTTTGTTTTTGAAGATTTAAGTAAAGATTTAAAATAAAAGGTTGATTTTGATATGTTTACTTCTTTTTAATTGATACCGTTTTCTTAACCAATAAAATCCCGGGACTATCCCGGGATCCCGGTATTAACAGTCGATAATCCCGAAATCCCGGGACTAGAAAAATCGACCGGGATCGAATCCTCTAGATATGACTAATAAATGTCCAAATCAACTAACTTAAAAAAATGCATTAAATTCCAGACTCATTTCAAAATTGGAAAGTCAACTCTGACTTAAATGAAACTAACAAAATACTTACAAGATGACCTAGAATTAGTCCTAGTATTTTATTAGATTTGCACGATTGCACATTATAATTAAAACAACTATTGATTTTCGGATATTTTAATCGCATGTTATTACATTATTTTTAAAGCCCGACGTTTCGAAAACTTTTCAGTTATCATGGTCACGGGAAGACTGAGGTGTTATTTGTCATTATACAGTACTTTAAAATTATTAATACTAACTACCTTCACAAAATTTTAAGTTACATTTGCGTTTAATATTTGCTATGTACAAAAAGAGCTAATGTTATCTGGAGTCTTGCTAGTGTTCTTCCCTCGCTTAGTTGTGCTAATGATCGGGTTCCAAGCAGGTGGTAATTGCCAACCATCATCTCTATTGAAGTTTGGATGTTTCTTTATTTCAATAGATTCGCGTATCATTCTAGGTATCAATCGATTCTCTTTTGCTAGAATTGTAGGTTTGTCAAAACGCATGTGGTGGTTTGGCTTATCGAAGGTGTGTTCACACAAAGCAGATCTTCCAGGACGCCTATTCTTCATATCAATTAGTCAATAGAATTAGTCCTGCAATTATATGGTTCATACCTGGGTTACAGGGATTTTAGACGTGGAAGACAGAGGCGAAGATGCTCCTGGTCTGAATGAATTAAAAAATTGGGAGAGATAGCAGAGATTGTGAGAATTTCATCTGAATGAGTTTTTTGTATTTAGCACCTACATTTGGCAGTAAAAACTTCGCTCACTATTGACCAGAATCAAAGTATAACAGGAGATTCATCGCCATGTTCAGCGTTATTTAAGCAAGATCCCAGCGAGCTTTTGCGGCGTTATGTGACAGTGAATGAAACATGAAGAAATATACCACATATATAACCACTCAAATAAGAACAATATAAAACCATTGCACTGAGAGTGGAAAACCTTTGCCAAGGAATGCGAACACGATTAAGTCGACTGGCATATTTATGGCGACTCTATTTTGGAAATCCAGTGATTGTTTTTACTGATCAGAAGCAGAAAGGCAAAATACTAAATGGAGAATTAGGAAATCTTTTAAGAACGAATAAATTAATATAAAGCCAACACATTTGGCAAAATAACTTTTTTTGTTTGACAATGATACCCCGTCTGTTCATACCTGTTGAGGTAGGGTAGGGTAGGTTCAACGGTTGCAGTTGGTAAATTCCATCAATTAGGTTCGTATTGCTGCCGCATCACTATTCACTAGACCTGACCCCGCTAATCCAGTTATTTTCAAATCAGAAAAAATATAAGATAGACGGACTTTCATGAAATAATTTCATTCACGCCGTGAACGAGAGTTAGTGGGGCTGGAGAAAAACTTCTATCAAACCGGATTGACGGCATTAGAGAAGCGCTTGGCTAAATAAATCAAGGTAGAAGTAAATTATGTCGAGAAATAAATCTATACTATAATAAGACTGTAACGAGGTCAAAACTGTACATTGAAGAAAAAAAAATAAAAACCGGTGGAATATCTTTTCTTTTCGATACTGAAGCCAAATTTGCTATTTTTGAAAAAAATGTCTGTCTGTCTGTCTGTATGTCCGTTCATCACGTTAATTCTACCGGACCGATCTTGATCAAATTTGGCATGAATGTAGGTTATAAACCTGGCCAACATATAGGATATAATTTATCCCGGATTTCGCAAGGGTTCCCACAGGAGCATAAAAAAACATAACTTTTATATGGTTTCCCATATATACACGATTAATTTTTTCATCGATCGACTTTATCGGACTCTTCAGTAATAGTCTTTTTGGAAAAAATAAGGGTTTCATCCATTTTCATCAAAACAATTGTCCATTTAATTGATTGTCAATAGTATGACTACTAGATATATATAGGATATCACAAATTTGAGACTTACACAAATGTCTGCGTGGCGTAGCGGTATACCGTTTGGTAAACACTAAGTACGAAAGACCCAGGTTCGAATCCCGGGTGGTCAAAGTCTTTTTGCGTATTTTTTTTGCTTTTGTGTTAGGTTAGAATAATAGGATGCACTAATCCTTCTTTTTCACATTTAACTATGCGAATATGTATGAATAAAGATAATTGAAAGCATATTGTATGAATATTGCGTTGATTTCTGCATCGCGGTACGATTTCTTATTTTCTTTGTTATAGATACTTCAGTTCATACTAAACTTTTATGACAGTTCGAAGACTGTCGGGTCAGCTAGTTTACTATAAATGTTTATATAGCTTTTACTCCGCAATTTTAGAAAGTTATTGATTAGTTCTATTCGGGGGGCAAGCCTATCGTCGCTCCCTGTAGTACGATTGTGTTATGAGATACCTGAAGATCTTTTCCCTTGGCTTAAGAAAAGACAAGAGATGTAGGTCCATTTCGTTAATTCAAACCCATACTTATTGCCATCGCAATCAGTAAATTTTTCACTAAGATTCTTAATTAATAACGTTTTTTATAAACGGCAACCATGTGTCACAGTTAATTCCTCAAAAACTCACAGGAACATCAATGCCTTTGCAAATGTGCTATTTATAACTAAACGGATGTTTCTTCGAAAAAGACTAAGTAAAGAGTGTCGACAACACGTGCAGTGCAACATGGTCGCAGAGCAGGGTAGTCGGTCGCGCAGTGGAGTGCTCCTCTTTTGTTAGTTATAATTGGTGGACTCAACATCTGCGGGCGTCTCACCCTCCGCGGCTCTACACCGCTCTCCACCGCACACCGTGCGCCGCCTTCTCTATTTATGGCAACATAAACACAATGCGCATGACGCACCACGGAATCCGGATTTCGCACTGAAACGGATTATAAAGTTTTCAAACTATCTAAAAGCTTTACCGCTTTGATGTTGAATCCTTGACAATCGTATCCGAAGCGGGAAAAAATGTATCGGAAATTTGAGAGGATTAAGAGCCGCGAGTATATATAACCAACAGCAATTTCAGTACTTGTACTGTTTTATTTTGGTGTTTAGTGTCGGCTTAGAATAGCACTACCCCATCTCTTCCCGTGGGTGTTCGTACGAGGCGGCTAAGGGTATAGGGCTTTGAAGTGATTTTTGAGTGATGCGTTCGGAGACCCATTGCCAAAAGTAGTACTGAAATATTCCCAAGCTCTGGCTACCTCTTTTTGATATTTATAGCCGTGAGTACATATGTATGTATATACTACTTGAAATTTTAGCGTTTTTATAAAAGCGAAAAGTATATCTAAATAACAAGATAAAAGAAAGGTTTACATGACATTAAACAATGTGGACAGTTGAGTGAGTACATTAGAACCCATCCACACATGTGGTGAGGCGGGTAGCGCAGTATAGCGTCATATCCGGGGAGTGGAACCAGCTTTACAGCGAACATCCAAATAAACTGATTTTAGAGAAACAAATAAGAACATGATCTGTTTAAACTCCAATAGATAGAACCATTAATATGTTGTGCATACGGTTTTCTTCAAACCAGAGCATTACATAAACAGAGCGAGCTAAAACTACAGTCGTCGCTCCGGTGGTCTGGCAGGAGACAGCTAGTCTACTGTTTGCTGATAATATCAATGGACAACTCGTTTATAATGACTATTGAATTGACAAACAAGGAAAATTATTCAATGCTGAAGAATAGATTCCGTGTAATATGAAATGTTCTATTTAAAATATTGAAATTCTTGTTGATATATGCCCTTGAGTTAGTTGAAGAGGAACATTGCACTTTATTTAAAACCATTGCCATTCAATTTGCTAGCATGTATGCCTATTGAAGAGGAGGAATTTAAGTTCTTTTCGTCATCTTATATTGTTGCAGCAAAGCGGCAATTAGTGACGTCGATCAATCAACGAGAAAAAGCAGTTTGAATCGACGGAGCGACGACATGACAGTTCGAACATGTATTGATAAGGAGCTCGATGTCTAGGTAACGATATACAGGGATGGATGACACTCTAGTGTTGGTGCGAGCGCAATGAAATATCCGCTGTCGCGAGATCACAATTAGGTGATTATAACAAGCAATTGAAACTAATTGGATGCGTCATCGTATACTAGCTACGAACCACTAACTGGTCGTCTCCCTTTCCTTCACTTCTACAAGACGAACAATGTGAATAAACTCGTAAGTCTTATTTTTTTCACTTCAAAAGAGTCACTGAATCCACAAGTATTTAATTCTTTACTATTCAATATTTGCACTTTTGGAACGTATCCAAACGTTGCCGCGCAACACACGAATAGGCTTTGTAACGACGAAATATGTTTTTACAAATTACTCGTTGGCTTCCACCATGGTTCCAAAACTAAGTTATAATTGATATTTAATTACAAGCTTCAACTCAAAATTTCACTAAAATCTGAACACGCACTACACATTAATTGATTTTCTGATATAATAAATTTGTTACACATTTAGTGTTTCCTAAAGTGTGTCCAAATTATGTTTCATTTGGAGTAGTAATTGCTTATAAAATAACCACGTTTGTGTGTTTGCATAAATATCATTAAAACTGAGTAATATTAATTTAGACAAAAATACTTCATAAACTCAGAAATAATAAAAAACTAATAGTTTCTCTCGTTACTTGGTTGGTTTCAGTGCGTTTTTCATTAGCAGCAGTTCACTTCACAGTAAGTTATCGATCTGAAAGTGGATCGACTGCCAAAAAGCAGATGTTTTAGACGTTCTTAAAAACAATAAACCCATTTTCATAACTACAGCACTACAAGAAATTTAATACATAAATTATTCGCTGAAACCACTTCTACCTTGCTTTCGCATCAAAAAGGGAAAGCGATACTAGATATCTAGGCTTTAAGAAGAGCCGGTGTTTCAGGGAGATATGCTCGGGAATATTATTTAACGATATTAATATTCAACAGTTTCTAGAGGTGGAACGTGACCGAGCGCATGTTTGCAGATCCCAGCAGAGCGGTACATGCCTACCGCCGTTTTGTTCTGCCACACCCCCGGGAACATCTTTACCGTGCATATAGATTGTTAGCTTAATGACTTTAGATGCGGGTGGAAACTCGTGTTCTATGTATTAAAATCATATAATAACATAAGTTTCAGTACGTGTCGTCGGCCACAAGCATCGACTAACGTATCTAAAAGATAGAATAAATATAGAATAGATAATTAAATTGGCACTACGTGAAATGAAGTTGCGATATAAGAAACATGACGTCTCACGTACCTATTTGGTCTTGCTGAAATATTCAACGGAATATGTAGTTTTGAGATCATATTTCGGCTGCTTTACTTTTTTTATGCGTATTAGTGTTTTTTAAACGCAAAGACGATCAACGCAGAAAATATGCCTAATTTGGGTTCTACCTGTCTTGCCTCTACATAGGAAGGATAAAAATATCATGTGTAAGTCAACTCGCGGAAGTACGATTCCGTAATGGCAAGCTTAGATTAGAGATTTATTTTGAAAAAACCAAGTAAGTATTGTCTTTGAGCTATGAATTGAAATACAAAAACCATTTTCTTTTTCATAGTGTTTGTTTGACTAACAAAGTTATATTTTTAGATTTAGATTATGTATTAATATTTATCTCAATTGAAGTAGGCGTTTGGGTAACATCTTAGTTGTACATAGTTCAAAAGATTTCCGAGTTTTCTAGGCAAAGCGTTACACATGCTAACCAAACCAATAACCACACACACACACACTTTGAATTTTCGTTTACGTCTAAAATGATGAAGTGTCATACATGAGACTAAACACAATACATATTCGTGCTTTTACTCTACTTAACTGGGGCTAACGAAACGCTGCACGTACACACAAAATCCGAGTTAGTAAAAACAATTGCCGAGTACGTAAGTGCTGTACGAAGTAAATTTACCTGACTTAGATATATTATGCATTTCAGTGTTGTTATAAGCAGAAATATTCGCATGTTTTCGTGAAGTGTAATAGAGTTTATTCTGGCGAGAGTGGCGGGCGATAACATTAGTCTCCGTCAAGTGTCGTTTATATCAAGAATAGAACCGCGGGCGGTTGGGCGGGCGGGAGGGCCAGGTACCGACCAATTCGAATGTAACAGAACATAATTTGACCCAAATACCACACTTGGTCATGAACACATAATGTATTGCTTATTACAACTTTATTTGTAAGCCTGTACGGAAATCGGGATGACGGTTTCATATTGTGAATCATATATTTACAGTTTAAGTTAAGAATTAAACAAACAAAAATGACAATTTGTTAGAAATTTTTTGTTGTTCTCTCCCTAAACTATTTAGTCATACAAAAATGTTGACTACGCAAAACTTTTTTAAGTTTATGGTATTGATTGAATAACATTTAGGTAAAGGGATTTAAGATAAGAACTAAAACAGTAATTTGGAGATTCTGTCAGCAACCTATGATCAGTACCTATTCTAACGAAAATTGGAGAGTTTAGGTAAAGCTTAAATTATGGCGTTCAAAGGGTTTTTCTATTACACCTTTACCTGGTGGAATAGAAAAAATGTTTATATCATGCGTTATGCCAACCAAAGCATCTCTGTGCTATGTGAATGTTTTCTATAGCTGCAAACAAGTACTTTTGGTTCTTAGGTATTTTAGAACTAGCCAGAGGAGGTTTATGCTAACTAACGGACGATCAAAATATCATATTAACGTTAATTAATCATACATTACGTTACACAAATTTGTTTAAAAAACCATAACTAAACTGTTGTGTTTTTGTTATTTAGTTTTTCATTATACAATGGATATGATGTAATTACCTGGAAGCCGGTATGGGATAAAAAGGTGACCGTCTTTTTTTATTATATTCCCTTAACGATTATTTCCAATCTTTTCTACAGAAAAGGGAATAAACCAAGTGTAAATAAAATAGATTCAATTGTGGAAAGAAAAGAAAAAAAAAGAGATTCTTCTCAGAAACGAATCAAGTGTAAAGGAGAACCCTTTGGAGAGCTCATTATTTGTACTTACAAAATAGTCGAGCGAATACCGACTCGAGTCTCGACTACTCACCTGAAACAGAAAATCATTATTTAAGATAATCGTATTACTATAACATAATTAATATAGTAATGATAAGCAGAATTGCATGCATCATGCGTTGTGGGTAACATTATTGCAGGATGAGCGCTAAACGTACGGTAGCATAACACTATGATATAGTTTCCAATCCAATTAATTTTCCATGCGACTTTCAAACGATTCTCACGAGCGAGGGTCTCTCGTGCGCGCTCAATAGGCCTACAATCATCTAGGTTGGTATCATTCCGTACTAAAGTTCGATAATAAACTAAGGTTATACAATCAAAGAAATGTCAAATGAACTTGATAAACTCATAGAGAGTAGACACAATAACAACGCATAAAATACGATCATTGTCCACAAAGGTTATCACTTTCAATAAAGTTCAATTTATTTTAGTTCGAGAATAGATTAGAACACACTTTTGTTTAAAATTTAATATTCTTATTTACGGTCAGTCAAAGGTTTTCATCTATCTAATCCCAGTTAGGATATATAAATATTAACAGTAAGATGCAAGGTTGCAAACCTGACCACGTTTTAAGTTGGTTATCTACCATTCAAAAGCATAAGGCAGCCTATTCACAGCCAGTTGAAAGGCTCTTTGAGATTTGATTCGTAGAATTATCATCAATTTTCTGATTACATTAGGACAGAAATTCATCATTTAGTATAACTATCGAGTATGACAATTAAATTTGGTCCGTGTTGTGTTCAAATTATTTATCTTGAATGTGGCTTTGAAAACAATGTATGTTTTGATTGTAATTAAAATTATATAAGGGCTTAAGCGTTTGGTTCTATAATAAATAACTACCCTAAGACTTACAAAATACAGGTTGTATTTGATTTAGCACAAAGTCTTTAAACGTTATATCTTTTCTTTCTTTCATTATTGAATTAATATTTTGTTGGCTATCAAATTACACAATGAAAATCAACTTAGGCAGCCATTCAAAGGAAAGTAATTATATTTCCCAGTGTCTCAAAAGCGAGGATTAATTTTAGAAGTTTAATTTAAACGTATTCTAATACCCGTAGATTTTCCGTCTAAATCTTTAACTTGGGATCTTGTACTTTTTTTATTTCTAAAGACTGAAATGATCATATTTTTTTACAACGAAGTAATAAAATTAAAGAAGTATTATTCGATATATACATACATACATATACTCACGGCTATAAATCCCTTAACGGGGTAGCCAGAATTTGGAATGAGAAATTCCTCAGCCACTTTTGGAAGTTGATGGGGAAAAGATGGTAATAATAAATGTTTTTGGTGACGGGTCTCCAACCACATCGCCCAAAAATCACTTAAAAAGCCCCTATACCCTTAGTCGCCTCTTACGATCACCCACGGGTAGAAATGGGGCAGTGTTATACAAAGCCGACACTACACGGCAAGGTTATTCGATGTTTTTACAATGTCGAGGTAGTTAAATGGGGTAAGGGGCGGGGTAGGGTATCAGTAAAATAAACTGTAGGGTGCGAACGTTGGAGATGGTAATTACTGATCTGGGCACACATGACTGCGAGTGACAATATCCAGCAGTGTTATTACGGTCAAGTGTTCGTATCTGTAGGCAAATGAAAACAATTTCTCTCGCCGGCACGTAAACTAACTTGTCTGTCACGCAAACTACTTAATGTTGCGGTAATGTATGACTGGGGCAGCATTGATTTAACTGGATTTACTTGGGTAATTATCTACAATTATATTGAAGTGTTTTACTACTTTTTAGATACTATATATCTTCTAAAAATATATTTGTATACTAAGGTAAATGTTAAGCGGATTGGCATTTGAAAGTTCTTGTCGGAGAAACGTCTCTATCAACTGTAGTTCAACTGTTTTTTTCTTTGCTATATGCTATTTAACTGTATTGGTTAAAGAATCATACAAAATATATATATTTTTTAGTATTTAACATATTATTATTATATTTATTTTTTTTGGAGTACGTATTAAAAAAAAGTCTTATATTACGCAAATATTCGTGATCGACATTTCGACGTTTCATTCAGGTCAGTAAAATCCTACTAACATCGGTATATTTCCATAAAGTCTTCTATCAGTAATGTGAAATACTTTGCATATAATTTTAGCCGATACTAGATCCAAAATTCCAGCAACTGATTTCCACTCAAGGGTATTATAGTAGGACAAGCTGATGTAATTAGGTTACATATAATTGATGTTTTAGGCAAGCCGTCTGCCAAGTTGCCAATGAGCGTTTAAACCAGCGTTTTAATCCCTGATGAGTTGGAAACTGGCCGCCTCATGTGGATTGAGATAAACGAGATAGTGAACGAGGGAAGAGCAGACAGGACAGTCTGTCAGAGTATGAAACACGTAGGGAAATATTGATCTTATTTGAGCTTGATTAACTCCGACGGTGTCGGCCGGTGCTAATAATACAGCCGGCACGCTCCTGGCAGCGCTCCAGCTGTGCTCTCGATGCCACTTCGATGCAACCGTTTTCATCATTTCACTATTAAACTATACTACCTACGCATTATTCATTTGATTGAAACTTTACTTGCTGCTATAAAATATAATTGTCAGTTAAAATTATTCACGAACTTTGCATTAATGTAGTTCCATCATCTTTACGCATATTTAATTCCAATACAGCAAAACATATTCGGTATAAAATCTTGATAAACAGTGAGTAAGAGGAATATCAATATGCAAAAGACGAGGTCACTAAGCATAGTTTCGTTCGAAGCTGTTAACTGAAAAGCAACTTAAGGGTGTTCGGTGAAGAGTCTAAATTATATTGGACACATTAACACATGGGTATCAGTGTGCATGCGAAGCAGGTACGCAACTGGAAGGGATAAGTCAATGCCATGGACGCGTACAAAAAACGAAGCAAAATCAATGGGTGTTGTTAACGTATTATGAACGTATACCCAACAGATATATGATTCATTCAAATGTATATGTAACAAAATAACGCTACAGTTGTCTAGCGTGTGAAATTACATGAAATGAAGGAGGCTTTAAAGAAATAGTTAGTTGCAGCGGACATGCAAAAAGGTTGATTAGTAAACATCAAATGTAAACAATGTGTAAATACCAAGAGGGTCGGTGTTCCTGTGTCGATGACATTGCCGTTACTCACCTGTAATAAATAATACATCTCAATCACCGGTTAACACACAACTAATACCATTAAGCGCCTTTTGACACGTTATCCGGCGCCGAATCGGACTTGGCGAAGTGTATGTCCGTGTGTATGGCTTTCAGTCCATACCTTTGCTGCGGGTTATCCGGCACCGGGTAGACGACAAAAAAAACGTGTGAAAAGATACTTAGGCTTACACACCAATCCACACCATACATAAACTTAATTCATGGTTGCATGCTCATCATTGTACAAATTTTATTGTTATTGTGTAGGATTTCGAAATAGTTTATAACTTATGTTACGTAAAAAAAACCTGCTTTAACTTGCTATACTATGAAATAAACACCTATTACACATTTCATAACAATATCATCATCGTCCAGCATAATAACATCATCACAATAAAAATATATTCCCAGCTAAACATAGCCCTCATATGAGGATCTCCACACCGGCTGTCCCAAAGTACCCGCACCAAGACAAGAATTTCACATCACTATTTATTTATCAAAATAACAATTTCATATGGCCAAAATCGCTAACTTGAATTGCTAGGCGAATTTGTTTGTTGTTCTACCATCAGACCCGCAACCTTGAAATAATTCAAGTTATTTAAATAAAGATTATCTACCCAATTTAACCTTCTAAAATAGTTTACGGAATGAGCTATTAACACTTTTAACTAGTAATACTGTTAACAGTTTTCTTTTAATTTACGGTTTGCTTTTATTTGTTGTTCCTTCTTTTTTTGGGCTGATCCCGCCCATCTACTAAACTATCGGGTTCAAACTCGATATTTTTTACATAACTCCCAACTAGCAAGGTATGAGGAAGATATCTAAGTCATATCAAAATTAATAAGAAAACTATAAACGCATATTATAAAAAAATGTTTCACTTCAGAGTCATTGCTCTCCAATTATGTTTAATGTAAATATAACAATCGGGAGTTTGTCAGCGGCTGAAAAAAATACAAAAGCTAAAGGTTTTAAATGTATAATCAAATTGCTGTAAGATTAGATTATGTATGATTGTATATAAAGGAGAAATTGGAAATTTGTTTGCAAAGTACGATACCAAAGATAGGCGTACACGCTAAGCCTAAAACTCTCTTCCCCTTTTTACTTTGGGATTAAAAATAAACACTCCATTTATACACATATATGAGAATTTCAGCGCGCCTTAGGTGTTTTAAATTGTACATTTACTTAATCCTGTTGTAAAACTGTATTTCCGATGATAAAATGGTAGCAGAAGCAAGTTTATTGGCTGGATCAAATTGTGCGTCATATTAACCCTGTAAATCTTGCATCATTTGATCATTAATCAAAATATAGTATCGTAGTGTAGTAGTTTATCAAATGGTGCGTCACAGTAAATGATCATCGAACCCATACAAAGCTGATAGCGGCGGCGAACCCGGCGTGCCGCGGTCCAGCCGAGCAATGCGCTGGCAAATTGCCAATACACTACTCTTTATACCTCGCCCGGGAATACGGTCCCCATCGTTCCTTCCTCAAATTCCATCAAAAATGCAATTTCGAGTGTACACGCTGTACTTTGAATAGATAATGACCACTCAAACACATGCTGAATCGGTGCCGAAAAGCTTCCGGTGCTCATATTTCATTTATTCATAAAATATATGCAGTTTTCGAATGCTCGCGAAATGTTTCTGTTTTCAAAGATTTGTCTCGAGTTGCGGGTAGACTAGATGAAACTTCAAAGCGCGCCATCTTGTTTTCCTGACAATACTATTACTACAAAATTGTATTACTTTGGCTCTAACTAGTGCCAGCCGACTGAGTCGAACTTCGCAGTCTCTCGACTAAGTTTCGCACATGATACTTGAGCCAAGTAGTACGAATGTTGGAAGCAATACAGTGGAATAATATCGTTTAATCGATTGTCTGACGTAGGAGCGTTTCTACGACCACAAGCAGGTTATTAAATAATGACGTTGGCAAATGATGGATGGATGGGCGAGATGAAGCGTGAAAAGCAAAATCGATCGAGTGGTATAAAGAGAGCGCGAGAAAGTTTAATATACGGGAGGAGGAGCGGACGTTCCTCCATTAACTTGTTTATCGGAGTGCGGCCGAGTGGAAGTCGGTGGGATCTCGCCGAGCAAATTATGAAGCTGCCGACGAGCCGTCCCGACCAGCGGCCCTCAGGGGCACTCGCGATTAAACTCGACCTTCTCAATTCCATACGACCTCTCACCATTGTTTAGCTCTGCTTCACAGTTATACTATACATTTAAATATATTCATTTCGCAGGTATTATTGATTGCAATCTTTAATTTACCTCTTTGAAGCATGATGTAATGCTTATAACCTAAATTTATATTTTGAGCGCCTTAAGGTTTTTTTAGAATTAGGGCTAATTAATATAAAATATACAATTAAACGTTTAATATCAGATTATTTCACTTATATTTGTAATTAATTTTCAATTATTGGCTATATAAAATGTTTAACAGCCGCAAAGACGTATGGTTGTAAAGTAAACGAAAGTGTAATTTCACTAGACAACAATACCGCACACTCGGCACGACGCAATGAATTTCCAGAGATGAGAAACTAGTAATGGCACGATATGACCGAAAGTATTGTGGCATTTACCTCGCTAGGGATGCCGTGCGGTTTCACTTGTCATATAGATGTATAGATTTAACCATTAAATAATATTTTTTACGAATTTACCAACATTTAAACCAATAAATTCTTAATTTTATAAGAAGCAATCTAGTTATAGAATTTCGACCATAATTTTCAGTCACTTTTTGGGATTTATAGATGTTATTATATGTATGTAAGTATGTTTTCTAATAAACTTATACAAGAAAGACAAAGACTACAATATAAAACCATCTCAATTATTTATTTATTTAATGTCAATTAGGCCACCTAATTTATGTATGAGTGATATGAATTTAGAAGTGTGTTACAAGTCAATGGTTGTGTGTAATGCATTTTACATTGATTAGTTAGTACTTTAATGCGCAATTAAATATCAAATAGCTTTATCCACTCTTTCTGTATATAAACATTCAGTTTGCAAAATTTTATAGTCCTCCGTCCGACTGTGCACTTAAAGATGGTCCTTAAGTTTTCACTTCACAGTTGAATATAGGTTAATCTTTGGATATTTACAGAACCCATTTCAGAAAAAACCGATAGTAGACTACGTAGTTAAGTGACATTTTATTACAAAATATAGTAAGTTTACATATTATATAATGTTTACAACATTTTATTTACTTTTCTCTTGATTTAATCTGCATGTAGTACAATAATAAATTATGATACCGACAAAAACTTAACTTTTGAGAAAAGATATAAACTTTATGTGATAAAGTTTTTATATGTGTACAGAATGAAAGGCTTTACTACTAAGTTGTAAATGCTGTTAATGGTTTCTCAACTTGAGCTTACACATTCTGAAACTTCTATTAAACATTTTAAAAACTCTTTGTGCATTTCACAGCAGTTTTTCAGGAAAGTTATAATAATATATCATCCATCACGCCTCAGAGAACAGAGCTTATTGAATTTAAACTTTACCATGAAACATTCCCTTAACTTTCATATAATAACTACCCCATTTCTTTCGGTGGGTGTACGTAAGAGGCGACTAACGGTATTGGGGCTTTGAAGGCATTTTTGGGCGATGCGGTTGGAGAGCCATCACCAACAACCTTTATTTTACCATCTTTTCCCCACACAACTTTTCAAAAGTGGCAGAGGAATTTCTAATTCCTTAATATCTATCCCTTCTAGGGATTAATAGCCGTGAGTATATGTATGTAACTGAGGGTAGCCAGAACTTCAGAAATCAAAATTCCTAAACCAATTTTGGAAGTATATCGGGGAAACGATTGTAAAATTAAGGTTGTTATGGGTTGGTGATGGGTCCATCCGTAACGCCGAAAAATCACTTAAAAAGCATTAAAATAAAATTGATAAGTTTCATTCTTAGCCGACAATCTAGATTGTTTTGCTTGTAAATAATGACTGTTTTAAATAACTAATCGTGATATTCCGTATGTATGTCATGTAACAGCATCTTCACCTAAATGTGGTTAAGGAAGACCGCGGCGGTGGTGGTCCCCGCAGCACGAGCTGATGTTTTCATTTGCGGGAGGCAGGCAACCGTTTCATGACATTGGCAATGCAATATAGCCTGGTGCTATTTATTGGTCACGTGTTAAATCATATCGGGTTCCGAATATTGAATGAAATAAAAATATTGGCTATCTATCAGCGACGAAACTAAATGTTATGAGAAAATATGCAGCATTTTTTTCTGATAATTGAAATGTCTAACAGTTTAGCTTCGAATAACTATAATAAATACTAGCACATTATTGCCGCATATATGGTTTTGAGACTTTAAAGTTATTCTTAGCCGCTGTGGCCACCTATCACCAAACATTGTTTGATTAACAATCTTTTATTTAATTGGCTGAGGAATTTCGAATTCTGAAACTCTGGCTACCAGTTTTGGGATTTATAGTCGTAAGGAATGAATCTCTAAAATATATTAAACCAGTTAGCGATTTATACTAACAATGGAAACTCAAAACAAGGGATTCCTGCCACAGTTAGCAGCTAGGACAGCAAGTAAAATATAAACAGAAGTTTAGCAGTTATCAAAGAAAATTAAATTCCAGCTCGGAAATTCCGACCTCGGCATGATTAACTGTAAAGAAATGATAAAATAATAAGCTATTAATGTACCCAACAATAAGCTACAGTCATCTTTTACTCAGTAATTGAAACACAAAATAGGTACATTAGATATAATGACGAAAACAGATGTTAGCTGCTCGGTTCATGACCCTCCGAGTTAATTTTATTAGCGGCCTGCGGTTGCATGTGACAAGTTCCGCCTACCGTCTGGGTTACCAGGCAGCCAATTACTAGCTAAGCCTAAGCTTCATGAGCTCTATCACTTGAAGGCAATTAAGTCATTGTCTAAGCTAAACGCCAATTGAAAAGTGAAGTAGTAAGTATTATTTAATTTTGTACTTTCACAGCATCGTCGGTTGCATGCATTTTCAGTACACTTACTCATAGATTGACTTTTTGTTTATAATTACGAATAAGTGTGGTAATGTTGTATTTTTTAATTCAAGTTAGGCCATCCAACATCCAAATCCTCTAGAATGTACATAAAAATACATAGCGTTAAATCCTTTTGCTGTCATATATTTCATTTTTTGTTTATTTAACTCAAACGTTCATGCCGTATATCCCCGGAGGCACGTCTCTGCCACGGCAGAGCTACTAATATTTCTGAAAATTACGTTATTTTGTCACCTGGTGTTCAGAGTTTTGCCGACATTTTGCTTGGACAGTGCACTAACGTGATAGGGGGCAGGCCTATCGCCGTTTTGGACGAACACACTGTCACAAGACTAAGTACAACATAGCCATGTCGGTTTTCACACCGCTAACAACCATGATAAACTAACGACATATATATATATATGACTTTATAAAAGACAAATTGATGTAGGCCTGATTCAGGGTTTGAACCCCGCCGGTCTGCATGATAGGCGGTATTCTACCCGCTGTTTTTTTTAATCTATCTATATTATCACATCACGGTTTTTTTATTTACCAACATATATTACCGCTGTTATTCAAAGAAATTCCGACCTTTTAGCCATAATTACTGTCAGACAAATTTGTTAAGGTAATAATTAGTATTTAATTTTATTTACGACTGAGTTGAAAGTAGTCTTAGACACACGTGATAAATTGGTTATTACAGCAGTCGGTTTCTTAAAAAATCCTAATCAGCTGCGATGACTACCTTTGCACACAATTGTGGCATAAAATACTGATAAGATTGGGTATTGGTTCTGTACAAATTATGTAACGTATATAATATCGTTCTATTTTGGCTTGTTTTGACCAGACTAAACGATAATTGATCAATTCATATGTAAGTCAGATCATTATCAGATGTAAAACTATTGCGAAAATGTATTCCATACAAAACAAAAACTAAATAGAACTTTTATGAAAGAAATATCGTTAAAAGGAGGATAGTTCATCAACTTACAAAACTTTTCCGTGACTGACTAAGTAACTGACTCACAGCTGAAAAGACTGGCTACGGAAGGTGACCCAGTAACTGTAGTTCTATTAGAGATTGCACGGAAACAACTTAGAGAGGATTTTCCGGAATGTCCGTCGGAATCGATACGACATACGATTTTTCCTAAGTTGAACTTTCACACTTGCGACTCAGCGCTGTGAGAAGTTATGAAAGTTGTTGATAATAATTGTACTTCCATCAATACATAATTTAATGTGATTGCTTCACTGCATCATTTAAAAAATATATAGAAGAAATTTCCTCCATCATTCCGATACACGGATAAATGAAAGTGACGTAAATAAAAGTGTGTTTCAATAATATACAACACAAAACAATTTCAATACAAAAGTAAGGCTTCAAAAAAGGCTAAGATAAATCATGGACTACTTTTTCTTTTCCCGGTAACAATAAAACATGAATACTTTTCAAGTTAAAGCGCTTCGTAGCTTTACATGATGCATACAAAACAACCGAGATGATATAAGGTTGCATTGTATAGGCCGCTACGCTCCTGAATATTACGTGACTTAGTTTCTGCACATGATTTCATATAACATTGTTGAATAATTCATTCAAATAGCTTTGAAAATAACTATGATTTACAGTAAACTTGTGAGCTGTCTTGATTATTTCTAGAACTCGACAACTGCACCAACTGTTGAATCTTAACGCTAGCTGTCAGTCGGAAACAAATAATACAAACCAAGTCTTTCAAATTGGTTTTGTGGTTTCAAGTTCTATTGTATTTTTAAATGACAATATTTGTACAATATCAGTGTCCTAGCCAAGCTAATCTGTAGGATTGTGTTAGTGTTCCTTGTTCTCAAAAAATCGTTTTACATAAACTTAATTGTTAACTTTTTTCGGACCTTGTTTAGACCAAAACCCACTATACCACTGTTCACTTTATTTTTTTGGATTTTAAATGTATTTTTAATTACAACTCAGACCCAAACATGGACAAAAGGCTAAGAAAATTTTAACTGATATTTTAATTTGGTCTGGTTTGTCCAACATCGTAGACACTGTTTGAAGTGGAGCCATCAATGTAGAAAAAAATATATCGTAATTTTTATGACAATGAACAAAGAGTTGAATTGAAAAATTACAGCTTTTGTAACTACCGTACATACTTTAACAGTATTAACTCTAGCATCAAGTAAACGAAGTTATTTTTGGCTTGAATTAAGTATTTACCAAATATCCCCTTAAAAATGAAGCAGTCTACAATGCTACAAGTCCAGAAGTTATCCTATTTGCTTATTAATTTATTGTATTCAATAACCATTTCAATCCTAGGTACAGTTATAACTTAAAACAAATGGTTAATTAATTATTAATGACGACGTCTGTGGTTGAGTGGATAGATGATTAGCTTCTGGGTCCGGACTCCGGAGGTTATGGGTTCTATCCCCACTGAGAGCAACATTTATGTGATGTGTATAAATTATTGTTTCATAACATTTGATTTATCGTTGAGTTAATATACCATGCCACAATTAATTAAGTTGTACTTACTTGGGGGATAACTTCATCTGTGTAATATGTCTTTGTATATTTATTTATACTATATTTGAAAAAATTTTTGTATGTTTAGTTAAGTTTTTTATAGTATAATTATCCCAAGTCTTTCGCTACGTCTTAAAAATCTATCATGGACATTAATTTACTGACCTTACCATCCATGCTATAAGTGATAAGACAGATAATTATACTTCCGTTCAAGAACATTATATTTGTAAATTGATTTTATTTATTGATATGGAATGAAGAGTTTTCTATTCAATTTTATTATTGTTAGAGATAGACTTCTCTAACCGATGCTGCATCATACAAGCAAAACATTGGTACTCTGAACAACAGGTGGCAAAAATGACATTTCTTAAGTATAAGTAACTCTGCCAACACTTCAGGAATTTACATAATAAATGTTTAAATTTGACTTATTTTGCAACTGACCCTTTTTGCTTTTACAGTGTATGTGATAGAGGGCATGCCCATCACCATTTTGTACAACTAATATTATAATACTGTCACATGACTTAGTCATGTGGGCATCCACAAAAAAAATTAACCACACATGTAACTTCAGAAAAGACAAATTAGTGTAGGCCTGCTCGAAGTTTAAACAACACACACTTTTCACTACCTATTGAGCTAAGACAGTTATTGAATGTATCTTTTTAATATGTACCTAAACAAATCTACTACTCTCCAGTGAATAATATTCATTAAAATAAAGCTACTTAACAAAAATGTTAAGTTTTTAAGCTTTATTCATGTTTTTTAACAGTCAATTTAAGTCTCAAAACTGTCCCATAGTAAAAACTATGTTTAACTTACATGTGTTTCAAATACTGGAGTTATTTAAAGCGCAATACACACTGAGCCCACCGGGCCACCAATATATGTGGGCAACTTTTTGTCTGTGTCTAGTTTTCATACAAATCTTAGACACAAATGTCAGCCACCCGGCGGGCTCAGTGTGTATTGCACTTAACAAATACTGTAATTTTAACTGACAATTTGAGAATCCAACAAATTGATTTAGCAATGCTCCGTTTCAATGCTATTATTTCCATAGATAACTTGGTTTGGCCTTTAAATATATCTTCCCAACTCTTAATGCTTAAGGGATAATATATCAAAAACATTTGTAACTTAAATTGAAATACATAGCATCTATTTGTCTCAAACAATTCTTATCGGTGAGATAGCTGTTCTAAAAAAGGAAGTTGTACAAAGAATACAGTGGTTTATTTCTTAAGTATAAATTTATAAAATAATGAACAAAGTATGAGTATGAAAATGTACAAAACATTATATCTTTTAGTTTGCAATACCATGCAACAAGTCATAATAGTATTTTTTTGGGCTATAATGATCTGCTTTGGCTTATGACCTGGGAATGTAAAATTATAAAAGCCACATATTACACAGATTATACATTTTCTTTCTTTAAAATGGCTTCACTAGTATTATTTGTTAGACTCTTACTTCCGAACCATTGTTTTTTTTATGTGAATACAGCAATTACTAAGTGCGGTTCATAGATAGCAACATAGTTTGTTGACATATTCAAGACACTAATAGAGTCTTTGCACTGCTGATTTTAGTTTATAATACAAATTTATATAGAAATTTTAATTCTGATCATTTATATTTTATTCTGCACCTAAAGTTATTTTTGTAAAACTGTATTAAATATAATTTTAAAAAAGAGCTTATTATAAATACAGAGTTTGTACCACGATTCCATGTAAGCTCATACATAACTAGATACTTAATAATACTTTTATACACTGAGTTTAATAAAAGTTTGAAACAAAAGGATTTCTCATAAAAACTATATTTTTAACGTTTTCATCAAAGATATATGAGAAATTCAATGCAACTCACAAGGAAATAATGCTAAATACAATAATGTTATCTCTTCACATTGCTCAGTTTGACAGATACAATCAATTTCAATAATTTTGTAGTGTAGGTGTAGGTAGATATCTACAAATAATCAACAAATCATTGTCCTTTGACCGAAACAAATAGAATTTGCAATCGCCTTGGAAATTCCTTTGATAGTTTTGGAAATACTTACAGGATAGTACATCCCCTGCGGCGGCAGAAAAAAGGCCCCCGAGCCCCACAGCTTGGCGTTTATTTTTTGAATGTTGCACAAAATATACACCACGCACCCTTTGGATGTGCAATATCACAACACAATTTTTATGAATTCGGAGTAGTCATGAGTATTTAACTTTTGTTCACAATTAACAATTAAAGGTAATCAGTGGTATAAATAGCTTTGTTTCAATTAAAACTTATAGGTTATCTATATTTGCGCGGGGCAACGCGCTGTGGCACACACGGAACCGAAACCAAATGATGTCGATTGTCGAATGTTGTCGACTCGACCCGATTGAGTAAATCCCGGACCGACCGACCAACTCCAACAACAACAACGAAACGAGCTACACACGATGAAAGAGAACGCTATACTGTAATCCAATGCAACATGGCATATAACAAAACGAGATAACACTAGATTATTGAGCCAGCCCTAGAAATGAATGATCGGATTCGCTCGGAGTCTGCCTATGACGAAGGGATTTTAATTTTAGATGAAGAGCGAGATAAAAATCTCCATCGCTTCTCCTCCGTAAGCTTCCTATCTATCCTATTCCTTCTGCTTTTCAAAATAGGCAGGCAGAGGCATTCTTAGGCACTTAAAATTCATGACAGATATGTCATAGCCATTAGTAATTGATAAATTACTAACCATTTGGTTTGAATAACATAAGACACATTTATGTAATTAAGGACTAAATAAAAATTAAATATCACGAGTAATTATTAATTTCACTTTATGCTTTAAAATGTTTTCAGAAAGATTCTATTTATTTTGTATTAAATAATTGTGCACCATACGTTATAAAGAAATTAATGAACGGTTCCTCTGGGTTCCTCATTTCTATCTCTAATAAGTTACGATCAATCGTTCATTCAGGACAATTTAACAATAGCATATATTTTTCTTGTTGCCTACCCGAAATAGAAATGAACCTATTTAGAATACTGACATATTTTAATTACAATGGGACATACATAATTAAACGTATATTGTTTTATCTAATTATTGTTAATAGATACATATACTGTAAAAGAGAGGGCTAATGATGAGAGCGACAACATGAGTGCTATTAACCAAGTCTTTACTTTTTCATCTATGCATGTGAGATCTGAGATTGAGGCTACGGCTATTTTGTATAATAAACAGGGTAACTTTAATTTTTAGCATTGCGTTTGGGAGTTATCATGTCACACCACACCACACACAGCCTAGGTGGCTGTGGTGTACTTGTAGAGTCGTACAGTACACAGTGTAGTCAGTAGCATCCACTATTCTTAGTCGTCCGTGTAAGTTGGTGTAAGTGAGTATAGCTATCTCTTTCACAAAGCCGAGACATATTTGAATCAATGAAGTCCTGCTCCCTACCGATCCCGAATCCCGCATTCCTGGAGGGATAACGTCTCTCTTCTTGCTCGCACCTCATCTCAGTAACCTTTTTTCATTGTGTGTGTACCGTTCATTTACCACACAAACCAGTAGGCAGGCCCTAATAATATTAATATTTCGCTGATGACTAAGTTGACAGTAAAAAATTGCGCTCTGCATAATAGTATCTGTCGGCCCAATCCTGTAGCATTATCATAATAATTTTAATCCAGTTACATCAGTACATATTTATTTATGTCATCTTCTGACGAATGTATTTTATGAATCTATTTTCGACAAGAGCTCTTTAAATACCATTCGTGTAACCAAAAATTTTACATAAATACGTACATGATTGGAATGATAAATTATTGTTATCACATCAGTATGTAGCAATTATATCAGATTTTTTTAAACTGCTATTGTTTGTTATGCATGCGCGTATTATCTTGGTATTATTAGCAAAGGAGTTAGGCTCATGACCCTGCGATCCCATGTTAGCATACTTGAGGGGTGCGCTCACAAAAATACACAGTTTGCAAACTGAATCACCTTGACCGAAATATAAGGCGAAGATAATAAAGTTTCGATGTGTGTCTTTAATATATAATTCATTCTATGGGCCCCGTAGTTCAGATTAAAACCCTCTCGGGGGGACATAATATGAGTTGGTGTATTGTAGTTAGTCTGGACCCGTATAGTTAAAATTTAATTTGTGATAATCGCATAAAGGCGAGCGGTTAGAGCTTTAGATTCACCCTGAGGTCATGCCTTCGAATTCTGTGGCGTATACTTGCAAATTGAGTTTGTAAGATCTATTCCTGTTTGTTTAGGATATTGTAGAGTGAATAACCTGATAGTCCGTCAGTTGATGATTTGAATGGCTACAAAGGGTACTTAATGGGTCAGGCTACTATCACGGTAGTAGCTGTTAAAGCTCGAGCCCCTAGGTTCGGAGACATACATTATGCATACTGTAATAATGATTCTTTGATACCCATGCTGCAAAACTGTGTCGGGTCGCTAATTTACTATTCGGTCATTCTGTTTGTAGTTCAATATTAGATACGCAATTCCTCCACTTTTTTTTAAATTCACAGACATTTTCCTTTCTCAGTATTTTATCTAAGTGTGTTAATCGTTGTCCATGGTAATTATACTCCTAATAGATATTTTTTCTTTAATTATCATACGACGTGATAGCTCAAAGGGTAGAACACCGGTTATCGTGCAAGCGACTAGTGTTCAAATCCCGGGCCGGGCCTACACCAATTTGTCTTTTCTAAAGACATATGTGTGGTTAATTTATCATGATTTTTAACGGTGAGGGAAAACATCGTGAGGAAAACCACTTGGCTGAGTTGTACTTAGTCATGTGACAGTGTATTCGTAGAAAACGGCGATAGGCTTGCCCCCTATCACGTGAGTACACTGTCCAGGCAAAACGTGGGTACTCTGAACACCAGGTGACAATGTCACGTGATGTTCATAAGTATTAGTACCTCTGCCAACCCCTTCGGGGATATGCGGCGTGAACATTTATTATTATTTATGTTATGTTATCATACCGCTATTATTATTATGAAGGGGTTAAAAGAGTTCAATAAAGAATCGTTGGTGGTGGTTTTTCTAACGGCATCGTCAAACAAGCACATAAAAAGCCTCGTATATTTATTAGTATTATGTTTAAGCTCGTATGGCGAAGCTGAGAAGAAATGGCATAGTTTTTATTCTAAACTGGCGGTGTAAAATTAGTTTAACTGAATAGTAAATTAGTTTAAAAGTTACGTGTAATGTATCTCTATAATCTTCTGGTTCCTGAACTAAAGAGTCTGGACCTTGAGAAAAGTAGTAATTTCTTGACAAATCATACAAAATTCCTTCAACGTAACATAAACGTTACATAACATAAACGTTCACGCCGTTTATCTTCGAAGGGGTTGGCAGAGGTACCAATACTTCTGCACTCACATGGCAGCGCCATCTTGTGTCCAGAGAAGTTACCCACGTTTTGCTAAGACAGTGTACTCACGTGATAGGGAACAGGCCTATCGCCGTTTTGTACGAATACATCAATACAAATTCCTTCAAAAAACAGGAAAATATTCATAATACGACGTAGTTAACTAAAACCTATTTTTCTCTATGTCAATCGTTTCAAAGAAACTTTCAAAGTAGATAAATGTATCTGATATGTATTTACTTTTAAACTATCCTAATTAACTTGTAGTAAAAGGCAGCCAGAGTTCAGCATTTGCTTAGATAATATACATAATAAAAAAGAAAAACAAAAACTTCAAATTAAAAACTAAACAGAAAAATTAAATATTATTATTTTTTATTTAAAAAAGAACCGCCTTCAAAAATCCAACTGAAAAGTATAAAATAATTTTTATTTATTTTATTATGTACAACTCTATTCAACTTCTTCTTTTTGAAGTCGGTGCCAAACCAATTTTCATGACAAAGAAGAACGAATATTAGTGGCCCGCCCAAGTTGAGTGAGTTCTCCACCCCATCAGCGTATGTCATCCTTATAAACCTTCCTTTTTAATCAATTAATGAAACAAATCGCATTAAAATTTCCTTTCGTAGTTTTACAGATTAAAGTATACATAAAGATGTCCGTATATCCCAGACAGGGAGAGAGAAAGCGACTTTGTTTTATGCTATGTAGTGATTTAGATTCTCGATCGTCTTTTTACAAAGTGTTAGAAGTATTGGTTGTGCCAACTCGGTGCATGCATGTCTCTGTCGAATTGTTAATTCCGTTAGTTTGAAATCTGATAATCTTACATAACCTAACCTAACGTTAGTTTACTATCTCGCTATCTATCTAAAATTATAATTTACTAGTATTTACAGTTTTACGGTGACATGTATATTATGATAATTTCTCTGCGGAGTGCGACGCATGCGCACCAGGCTAAGCACCGCTCACTGTCCCCCAATTCCATCCTTTATAAAGCGACGTCGTTGCGAGCGGAAGAAATTTCTTGATTTTGAGCGCGATTGTGTTACCTACTGTTGTTGAGGCACTATCGATTGATTTATTATTCGTATGGTTTTCTCTATGTAGCAATTTTCATTTTGGATTTGTCTGTTTGGCACCGACTTCAAAAAGAAGAAGTTGAATAGAGTTGTACATAATAAAATAAATAAAAATTATTTTATACTTTTCAGTTGGATTTTTGAAGGCGGTTCTTTTTTAAATAAAAAATAATAATATTTAATTTTTCTGTTTAGTTTTTAATTTGAAGTTTTTGTTTTTCTTTTTTATTTTATACTTTTTAGTGATAAGTTCTTAAATCACTCTGAGTTTTTTTAGTGATAGTTTTTGAGAGATAAGTTTTACTGTCCGTTTATTTTATAGTTTTTTTAACAGGTAGTTATAATATTTGTTATTATGACTTTAGCTTACTTGTTACTATTTTGTTTACCTGCGGGCCTAGATAGAAAAGCAAAGGATGCTTTAAGGAAAAGTCGCGTAAGGGAGAACGAAACACCCATCGAAAAAAAACAAAGACTTCAGCAGGGCAAGCACGAGCCGTATTTAAACTAGTTATCGCGTGGGATAAAGAAGCCATCTTTTACGCACTTACTTAGTATCGTATACTGCCATCTCATTCTAACCGTTATCGTGTCGATAACTCGTGCTTGCCCTTCAGAATGAGAGAGATCGTCAGCGTGCTGCTCTTGCTGCGGAAACAGATGAGCAAAGAGAAGTTCACCTATCACAAATGCGAAGAAACACTCTTATATATATGTAGCGTTGAGTCGAGTAAAATCCCTTGATGAGATGGCGTTAAGTGATATAGATTCAAAGAAATTCTTAAATGGTTAAGACCATTCCGAAAGCGCGAAATTCCCCATGACGAAAGCGCCTTGATTGAAATGACCAGGATGAAAAACATGATGTTGCAATATATATTTTTTTCTTTAATATAATTAAGAGTAATTTATTCATGTTTTTATATACTATTTTGTTCAATAATTTAGTAACTCTGTTTATTACTAATAAAAAAACTTTATTAACATATATTGATAAATTTCTGTCTAGTATTGATAACTTTACTTACATACTTATATTTCAAACTAAGAAACATCCTTTTTTTTGAGTCGGTTAAAGAACTTTTAACCCATCTTCTAAATGTAGCGAATACTTTTCTGAAAACCGCATCCAAATAGCTTAAGCCAAACGTAAGATAATCGCGGACCAACACACATACATACAGGTCAAACACATAACCTCCTTTCTTTTTTTGGTCGGTCAAGGCACTA
The DNA here is from genome assembly GCA_963576735.1 of Bedellia somnulentella. NCBI lineage: Eukaryota > Metazoa > Arthropoda > Insecta > Lepidoptera > Bedelliidae > Bedellia > Bedellia somnulentella. The sequence goes on along the minus strand of OY755173.1, from coordinate 4,875,575 downwards.
AAACCTTCTCCTAAATGTAACGAATACTTTTCTGAAAACCGCATCCAAATAGCTTAAGCCAAACGTGAGATAATCGCGGACCAAATGACATACATACAGGTCAAACACAGAACCTCCTTTCTTTTTTTGGTCGGTCAAGGCACTAAAACCTTCTCCTAAATGTAACGAATACTTTTCTGAAAACCGCATCCAAATAGCTTAAGCCAAACGTGAGATAATCGCGGACCAACAGACATACATACAGGTCAAACACAGAACCTCCTTTCTTTTTTTGGTCGGTTAAGGCACTAAAACCTTCTCCTAAATGTAACGAATACTGTCCTGAAAACCGCATCCAAATAGCTTAAGCCAAACTCGAGATAATCGCGGACAATTATACATACATACATACATACAAACATACATACATACAAACAATCGAACTGAGAACCTCCTTTTTTTGAAGTCGGTTAAAAAAGCAAACAATAAACATATTATTTCATACTAACACTTTTAAGAATAAAGTAATTTTGCCGTGTAGTGTCGGCTTAGAATAACACTACCCCATTTCTACCCGTGGGTGATCGTAAGAGGCGACTAAGGGTATAGGGGGCTTTTTAAGTGATTTTTGGGCGATGTGGTTGGAGACCCGTCACCAAAAACATTTATTATAACCATCTTTTCCCAATCAACTTCCAAAAGTGGCTGAGGAATTTTTCATTCCAAAGCTCTGGCTACCCCGTTAAGGGATTTATGGCCGTGAGTATATGTATGTATGTATGTATGTATTATTTATTATTGTTGCTATATAACAATGAAACAGCCACACCAGACACATAATAAACCACAAACACATAAAACAGAACACACTTCAAAGATCAAAAGAGAATGAGTTTACAGTAAACCTTAAATAGTTGCTCGTCAAATAAACCAAAACCTAAACTATGAGCTACTAACGAAACAAAGTTTTGGGAAACTTTGTTTACCTTACATATAAGTATTCATATGGTCACTTTGGTATCTATCTACTTTGATAGTGTAATAAAAACGTTTAATGCATTTTTTATGCACTTTGTTGAGGACATTCTAGTGTATTTATATCTGTATTCGAAAGCTAGGGCTTTGTTAACCTGAATGCTCTGATTTACCAGGATCGTGCAAAGTGGCGATCTATAGTCTCTGCCTACCCCAATGGGAACCATTTTTAATATATAAGCAAATCGCTTTCTATCCCACGACACGAGCGGATCGCTAGTTAAGGTTATACTTTCATATACTCACGGCAATTACTTTCCGAAAGGGGGTAACTTGAGCTTCGGAAGTAGAGACTCTTTAGCCACTTTTCGAAATTCAATGTGAAAAAAAATATTTTGATGGTTTGCGAAAGGTCTTCAGTCCAGAAGTTCACATAACGCAAAACCACTTCAAATGTCCCAAATCCCTTGTCGCAGCCGCAGGAAGAAATAGGTTAGTGCTAATTATAAGCTAAAATTTCATAGCGAAGTTATGCTAGTCAAGGAATAAATAAAAAGCTGACATTATGATAGAAGCAACAATTGCGTTACAAGATGAATTAAATATAGATGCAACCATAGGAATCTATGAAATCATATTTGTTTAGAAGATAATTAGTAGACCTCACGTATTATAGTATACTAACGAAAAACTAACTTCATATCACTAGTTATGCCGGCTCGGATTATTTATGGCCTTTAAAACAAATAAAAACTAGGTACTTACCCATATACGCTTATTTAGCGCATCCCATTCTTCGTACCACTCCAACAATAATGTGTATTGATATGTTTGCAGTAAATCCATGCTTTTGAAATAATAACACTAAGTAATCGAAGAAAATAATTTGTGGTGCGCAAGATTAGTCAGAAATATTTCAACCATGTAATTTTGTTCGATTTTTAAATATTTTGAATGATTGGATTTTTAATTTAATAATTATCAAATGCAATTTAAATAATTATCAATTGTAATGAAAATATATTATATTTAAAAAAAACAACTAAAATTTATGAAACTGTTTATTTAATATACCTATAACTTAGTATTTCATAATTAAAATGCATTGATTAAAGTTATTTTGGGCAGTTGAGGGCTTGAGTGATTTATTGTTGCCATTCATAAATAAATTAATTGATATAATAAAATAAAATAGATAAATTAATATCAAAATTAAAGGTAACGATAAGTGATAATTAAGTACATAAAAGATTACAGCTAACTAATACACAAACAATCTGGAAATAGAATTCAAATTTCGAATATGAAAACTTTGACGGAAACGGAACATTTGGCAACATCAGCACAGCCTCTTGCAGGCGGCAAGGTTGGACACGGACAGTGCCGTCATGCTGCACTGGACCCGGGTCGACTGCTGCCAGGAGACAAGGAGGTGCGAAAATAAACTATTGTTTTTTTTTTCACACCTCTTTTGTCCAATAATTATAAATGTTTTTTTTCTTGTATTTTTACTAACATATAGTACTTTAGTAAAATTGTTACGAACCCAACCTACTAAGATATGGTCACACTCCGAAATAAATGATTTTAATTTTTATTTATTTCTTATCGATATATGATTTTTTAGTGGTGGTAGTGAAGGGATGTCTAAGATCTGAGAAACTATTTTATAGGATGATGGAAGATATCGTTATCAAATAAATCCATCAATAGTGTTATCATTGAAAAAACAATTAAATTTACGGCTTAACAATCAAATTTATTGAAGAGTAAGCCGACCCAATAACCCACAAATGATTCTCGCCTAAATGGCGAATAATAATTTACCATAAACCCTGTATGTCCTAATGACTATATTGCCTATTGGAAGTGCAGTGGACATCCAACCGTCTGATAAGATTAAGACTAATGGATATACGTAAATCGAAGTTATATGAAAGTTATCGCGTGTACGTAACTGCGAATCTTCACCATATCATAGTTGCCGAGGAGCCTACTGCCTATTAAACGGCTGAACATAATCCTTGACCTCATAAATTAAAAGCGAGTTTTCCACTTTTAAACGATTCCGTAAAATGGAGGGAGTTAGTGCTGAGCGGTTTTAATAAGTAGTGTAGTTAGATTTTATTGGAAGATAAGCTTTGAAGACCACTTTTACCCCTTTTTGACGCGTAATGGAAATACAGTTTTTTATGATTATATACGGATTATATAAATGTCATGACAATGACATGATAATCCAGTGGGTAGGACACCCGCCCGTAAACAGAAGGGCGTGAGTTCCAATCCTGGGTCGGGCCTACACCAATTTGTCTTTTCTAAAGTCATATGTGTGGTTAATTTATCATGGTTGTTAACGGTGAGGGAAAACATCGTGAGGAAACCCACATGACTGAATTGTACTTAGTCATGTGACAGTGTATTCGTACAAAAACGGCGATAGGCCTGCCCCCTATCACGTGAGTATACTGTCTAAGCAAAACGTGGGTACCTTCTCTGGACACTAGATGGCGCTGCCATGTGAGTTCAGAAGTATTGGTACATCTGCCAACCCCTTCGGGGATAAACGGCGTGAACGTTTATGTTTATGTTAAATGTTATGTAAGCTCTAACATGTGTCAACAAAAGCTGTATTAGTTTCGGCTTGGAATAACACTACTCCATGGGTGTTCGTTAGAGGCGGCTACGGGTATTAGGGATTTTGAAGTGATTTTTGGGTGATGCGATTGGAGACCCTTCATTAAAACCTTTATTTCACAATCGTTGTGAAATATCTTATTCCGAAGCTCTGGGTACCCCATCTAGGGATTTAAAGCCGTGCTTAAATGTATGTATGTATAAATGTAAAAAGACGTGTCTATGAAGGGCATGTACTTTAGTTTTAAGTTAATATTTTATCTGCGTTCACCATTGTGTCGACTGTTTGTGGGAAAATAGAACAAGCTAAATGAAATCCTATATATATTTTGGGAAGGTAGCATCCAGAAATCTTCTGTGACGTGATGACATAACATATCATTTACCAATTTTAATTGGGCTAGACAGATTTCCTTAATAAATAAATACTGAAAGTTTTAAATAAGTATATAGAGTTATAAGGTAAAGTAAGTAAGTCATTGAACATACATTTAACTACTTAAATGTACTTTTTAATACCCAGCGTTTCACCCGCAACAACATCAGCGTAGATTACTTATTTCGCAAAATACTACCTACGTACACTCACAGATATACCTAATTTATATAATAATATAATATCCGAAAGGAGGTTATCCATAAATAGCACTTCTATCACCTCGTATGACACCGACGGAATTAAAGAGCTATTTTGTAAATAAGATAAAAGGTAAGTTAGGAGAACGGATAACCACATAGGATTGCGGCCTCTAATATTATAGACAAACTGACAAGTAACCTTTTAGTCAGGTACTGCAAGTGAGTTAAAGAACGAAAGAAAGAATATGCTTTATTCTCCTTGTAAGGACACTAACTAAAAATAATAATAAATACAGATCAAAACAACATAAAGTACCGAGACACATGTCTAGTATAAGTTTATAAAAGGTTTTTGTTTTTTTTGTGAAACGATATTATTGTTAGTTTAAATTAAACTGTCTAGTATAAGTTTATAAAAGGTTTTTTTATGAAACGATATTACTGTTAGTTTAAATTAAACTAACAATAATATCGTTTCATAAAAAAAATAAGTTTAAATTAAACTAACAATAATATCGTTTTATAAAAAAAAAACAAAAACCTTTTATACACTTATACTAGACATTGTGTTTCGGTACTTTGCTACTGCCTACTACTTTGTTTGCTTTGCTTTGTACAAAGAATATTGAGCAAATAATTTAGAATAACAGTATTTTTCATAACTTTGTGTCGTCAGTTCAATTCATGAATCGAATCATTTTAGATTGTAACCAAACCATGTGATTTTTAAGTTTAAAACAAGGAAGTCCTATAGAAACTCCCAACTACTTGGGAACATTTAATCTTTACAACCACATTTTCCATTTTAGGGTTAAATTTCTAAAACTCTGATATTAGTGGTCACTTTCATTACATACATTTGCCGTGTAGTGCTGGCTTAGAATGTCACTACCCCTTTCTACCCTTGGGTATCATAAGAGGCGACTAAGGGTATGTGATTTTTTTAAGTGGTATTTGGGCTATGCGGTTGGAAACTCATCACTAAAGATACTTTATTTCTACCATTTTGTCCCCTATCAACTTCCAAATGTGGCTGAGGAGTTACTAGCTCTGCTGGTCTGGCTTCCCCTTCTTGCGATTTCTGGCCGTGGGTATATTTATGTATGTATGTTTCATTACTGTTATGAACAGTCATCAAATGGAACACCTATACCGATTTCCAAGCTTCAAGTTACTAGTTTCTGAAATTCGTTTTATTCGATACACACTTTACCTCCCCCAATCCCTTTCACCTACACCTACGTTTCACCCCCTTAAGGATAAACATTCTACTTCTAAAATACCGCCGCTCTGGATAGCGTATTTTTTTAAAAAACTAAGGTTTCTTCAATATCTACTCACCCCATGAGAAATTAAGCGTACTTATATTTTACAAGGATAGTTATTGTGTAGTGAGGCATTATGAAACCCATACAAAACAATGTAGATACTTTACGAAGCGGATAAGGTAGCTATAGTAATTTAGCAACCGTTATCAAAGTGAGGCTACTCTTATCTGCATCGTTAAGGTCGATTTAGTGGTGATGACCAGTCGGTTTGCTGTTCTAACCAAGAAAAAAAGCTACGTAGTTAACCTTTTTAGAAAGGAAACACAATTAGCACGGAAAATAATTACATCTACAAGGTACACGGAAAAGATTTACGTACCAATTAAAGGTTTCAACAGCAAATTTCAAAATTTAGTCAATGTTGCAAAACGGCATATCAAAAGCAATATCAAACCAAAACCAAAAACGACAATCGAAACTACAATTTCGGCTGCAATGCCCCTAAACAAAGCCTATCGACAAATATTTAGTTTGGCAATGTTAGTGCAAAATTAAACGTACTGCGATAGTTTCGTCTTCCTATAATTAGTTAAACTAATTTAGCTGTCTACTGATATGGTAAACCCAAACAACGAAATCGATTTAGGAGCAAACTGTTTTTCATATCATGCTCGGGTTTACACCAGCCGAGCCCGGCAAGTCACGTTATAGCAATTTAAAATTTTAACTAGCAGCTTAGACTATAGGCCGTTATTACGAGTATGTGCAGCAAAATAGAGAACATTAAAAGACTAAAAAACTTTCAGTCACCTGTATACAAACAATACGTAATTACACTTCAGATATATGTAGCTGACACGACAAGTTCGAGTACTCGTATGTCTATAACCGATTTTAGAACTTTTGTATGATTTGTGGGCGACATGACAATTTTATAAGGTGTAAAAAATAAATGCGCCGTTTAGTGTCGGCTTAGAATATCACTACCCTGTTTCTACCGATGGGTGTACGTAAGAGGCGACGACCGGTATTGGGGCTTTTAAGGGATTTTTGGGCGATGCGGTGATAGTGAGCGACATGATAGTCCAGTGGGTAGAACACCCGCCCGAAAAACAGAAGGGCGTGAGTTCCAATCCTGGGACGGGCCTACACCAATTTGTCTTTTCTAAAGTCATATGTGTGGTTAATTTATCATGGTTGCTAACGGTGAGGGAAAACATCGTGAGGAAACCCACATGGCTGAGTTGTACTTAGTCATGTGACAGTGTATTCGTACAAAACGGCGATAGGCCTGCCCCCTATCACGTGAGTACACTGTCTAAGCAAAACGTGGGTACCTTCTCTGGAAACTAGATGGCGCTTGCCATGTGAGTTCAGGAGTATTGGTACCTCTGCCAACCCCTTCGGGGATAAACGGCATGAACGTTTATGTTTATGTAGCTCTGGCGACCCCTCCTAGAGATTTACAGCCGTGAGTATATGTATGTAAAAAATAGCTTCCTACAGGTGGTCATTGAGCCATGTTTCCGAAAAAAATACTATACCAAAAAAAATGGTATAATCCCATTACTATTTTAAGTATTTCTTTGTGTTTTGTACATCTACCACCAATGGTTTGACCTTACCGTCCAAAGGTTGTCTGAAACAGATCGCTTTAAATGATAGAACCACCAATTGTACTTCTATTTAAGAATATAATGTTAGTTTATTGTTTTAATTATGATGTGCAATATAAAGTTTAAGAATTAAGAACTACAACTAACTATGAAGAAGCCATTCCTCATTCGCTTCTGTAAAATAATATTATGGTGCACATAGCTTGTCCTAAAGTAGTCAAGGTTTAATAAAGAGCTAGAACGTTAAAAATATATATGAAAACCAAAGCAAAAAACTTTAACAAAGCAATAAAAAAAACTAAGGGAACTCGATTTAATATATTTCAAATAGGTTATGCTCTTATCAGATCTACAAAATTGCTTTCCGATTAATATTGGTGTATTATGGATACAAGCCGAATAAAGCGATAACGATATAATCGCAGGGTGGCGTGGAGGTAATTGCTAAAAATCGCTGCATGCGTATGACGTCTTGCCGACTCCATTGTTGAGGAAATGGATTTTCAGGTCAACTTCACTACACAAAGCGACTGCCAAAACACTCACTTTTACTCACGAAGAAACTTTTGATCAAAAAGAACAGTGTAGTTTCTAGTGTGGATCAAACTGGGAAAATTTAATATCGATTTTACAGTCCCTCTTTGTTTGCAATTACAACATCGGCGATACAAGCTCTTTTGTATCGTAATCGCCATTTTATAATACACTAGCGATCCACCCCACAAGGGTAATAAATAAATATACGGGCATATTATACACAGATCAAGTTAGCCCCAAACTATGTAAGGCTTGTATTATGGGAACGATATATTTAATGTAAAAGTAAGAGTTTTAATAATATTTAATATTTATGACGGTCTTGTGGGAATCCTTATGAAGTCCGGGATGAATGTTGTTGTGGATTTTATTACGGTATATGCTAAATTTGTAAAATTGCTGTGTAGCGCCGGCTTAGAATAGCGCTACCCCGCCCCGTTTCTACCAGTGGGTGTGCGTAAGAGGCGACTAACGGTATTGGGGCTTTTAAGGGATTTTTGGGCGATCCGGTTGGAGACCCATCACCAACAACCTTTATTATACCATCTTTTCCCCACTCAACTTTCCAAAAGTGGCTGAGGGATTTCTAATTCCTTGGCTCTGGCTACCCCTTCTAGGGAATTATAGCCGCGAGTATATGTATGTATGTATGCATCAAGCTAAATTTGTTGACGGATTGTTATGCAACGCGTGGACAACAGCCAGACCAGTAGTATTTTTTACAAATTTAGCGAATTTGGAAGTTCTATCGGCAGTACTAGCTATAGAGAATATAAATAACGTTTAAAGCGATCCTGGAAGGAAACGCTCACAAAACCTCTTTGTGAGATTTATTCGAGTTTGTTAAGAACATTGCATGATCACGGATGGCGTGCTTCAGAAGGCGAATTAAGGCGTCAATCGTGGCTCCTACATGGTAACCGATATAGTCAGCCTCACACTCGGCCAGCGTAATGGACTATGGTCTGATCAATCTAACCAGGATATAAATAGGTACCAAACAACATAAATTAGCTGTTATGGCATCTACATAGGATATCTAAATTAAATACATTAAAAATATAGTCTCATTTGAGATGTTCTGTTCGCATCTACCGATTTTGATCATAGCGACTACTCTTAATCGGCTGAGCTCTGTGAAGTTAATTTTTAAGCCGAATTTCGCGCACACTGGAGTACACCACTGACAAAGTTGACATATTGGAAGACAGCAGACTCGCGGGATTGCAGGTCATCGCGTTTTGTGTCTAGATCAACTGTACGAAACCGGACGGTTAAGAATGATTAAGGATTTCGGTAATGATGGGAAATATAATACAATCACACCTTTATGCAATGGGCGTAACGTAATACTCTTCTTTACATCACAATAGGAAAATTGACAAAGAAATGAAAAAGGGAGGGTAATCCGAAATTGAAAATATAAAAGTTATTGACAACCGCGTCAGCTCAATGGATAAGAAATCCCGTCCGTCTCGCACACAGACGTCGGTTCGAACCCCGAGTCTTTTAGTATTTGTCTTTTCAAAAGTTGCCCTGTGTGGTTAATTTATCAAGATTATTAACGGTGAGGGAAAACCTCGTGAGGAAACCCACATGTCTGGTTGTACTTATGACAGTATATTCTTACAAAAACGGAGATAGGCCTGCCCCCTATCACCTGAGTTTGAGTACTCTGTCCAAGCAAAACTGAACACTAGGTGACAATGTCACGTTATGTTTAGTACCTCTACCAACCCCTTCGGGGATATTTACGGCGCGAGCCATTGAGGTTGAGTTTGAAAAAATTTAATGTTAACGATTTTGAACACCATTAAAGGTTCAGTTATTTTATTATCTATACATATAATAAATCTGTAGAAAAGTCATTTTTGTACATTGAAGAAATTGAAAAAAAAATAGCCAGCGTGTGAACAGATAAGTAACAGAACCCATTTCCATCATTTTTTCAATTTTTGTCTGTTTGTCTGTTTGTCTGTTTATATGTTTGTTTGTGCGCACAGAACGTAAAATCTACGAATTCAATGCTAAAAATGTTTATATACAAAAATTATACGTAACTTGAGGTATAACTTAGTTTTTGTTTCATCGAAATCGGTTCACTCTATCAAAAGATATGATTAATTTTGTGAGTTCAAGAAGAAAAATATTACGTTACGCAATTCAGTATAGTACTTGCAACGACATCTTAAGTCCAAATATAGAACTAATGTTGATAGTTGGAATCCAAAGTCCGATAGATGGCGTTGTGCAAAAATAAAATAAAGAACCAAAATAAAATAAAGCAAAAATCAAATTTGCATTTTTTTAGCCTCTTTAAGGGCGTCCCCGGAAATATAGGTTGATATTGATTGTTTTGAAATTCTATAAAGTCCGATTTGATGATATTGATATGACATGAATAAAATATATGTTGGTGATAAGTTCATGGTGTTAAAATTTGATGTTTAAGATTTTAATAATTTGTTGAAAAATATGATGAAAAAAATTGAATTGGAACATGCTTTGTTTTCATAAAAACCGTATAGGCTCCACTGGCATAACATACATGTAAACTCATTATGTGTCTATATACGCGTAGCTTTAAGATCTGTAACTTTGATGTTTAACTTTTCACTTAAACATTATAGTTATTCAATAAAACTAAATAAACTACATTTATCCTGCGCGCGCGTTTTTTCCGTCCCTGTCACTCTCAGTAAATTTGACGTAAGAGTGAGCCAATAGCTGCAAAATGCGGGGAGGCCCTTAACCCCTTATTTTAAAGTCGGTTAAAGTAAAAGAAGCTACAGGAAACAAGCAAGACGAAATTAATACAAGCTGCCAATGTCAAGTGAATTCGCCGACTATGAAATTAACTAAAATGCTTTTAAATATTATCTTTACTTAGTTTCTTAAATTTGGCTTATTAATATTAATATATTATGTAAATTAATAGTATATATAATATTAATACCTATATAATTTGGTGAGCAGAATTTTGAAATTCTTAGCCATTCTTCAAATGCACGTCACTTCACAACCAGTTTTCGTGAACGTTTATAATAAAAAACTGAATTTTGGTCTACATTAAACACCAAACCTCTCTGGCTTCGTTTACATCCATCCATCTTTTCATAAATGCTCTTTTATTCTTCATACTGCGGACACCTGCCTTTTTGAGCACGTTTTCTATTTGATCCAAATGTGTCCTCCGAGGTCGTCCTCTACTAACATTACCTTCCACATTGGCGATAAGAAAAGTGTAAAGTACAAAGTGGCGATCGATAGTCTCTGCCTACCCCAATGGGAACTAACGGCGTGAGAATATGTATGTATGTATGTATTAAACACCAGAAACATAAGACATCTTTTAAGTTCTACTTTTTTAAACACTAAAATGATGAAGTGATCTTAGTGACTAACCTTACTTTAGTTATATTTGCAAATTATACATACATATACTCACGACTATAAATCCCTAGTAGGGGTAGCCAGAGCTAAGGAATTAGAAATTCCTCAGCCACTTTTGGAAAATTGAGTGGGGAAAAGATGGTAAAATAAAGGTTGTTGGTGATGGGTATCCAACCGCATCGCCCAAAAATCCCTTAAAAACCCCCAATACCGTTAGTCGCCTCTTACGTACATCCACCGGAAGAAATGGGGTAGTGCTATTCTAAGCCCACACTACACAGCTATTACAGTGCATATTATGCCACTGATAAATCGATTTAATTCAATGTATAATCAAATTATCATAGTACAACCAACAACCGTAAAACCTAATAATAGTAAAGTACCTTTTTTGAGCGGTTTTATTTAGCTTACCCCGTTTGTTTTATTCTTTCTTGAGTGAAATTTAGTAATTTAAATTTCACCCCCTTCCTGTCAACCGGTTAATATTTCTTTTCGGAAGGAAAAGACGTGATGAGCTCGAAGCAAAGAGTGATGAGCTCACTGACGACCACCTGCGGCCATCAATAATAACTACCTATATATTGGAGGGTAACTGATTTTTCAACATACGTCATAGAACATTTGTCGGAAAGATTGGCTATGTCAGTCACATGAGAGCACATGAACACACTCTTAATAGCCGGATACCAGAAGTTGCTGTGGCCGAAATCGGGCGGGATTGATATATGATCTATATGCAAAATTCCGAAGTGTTAAAAACAAAAGGGCTTTATAAATATATTGATGCATTATGCAGCTCTGCTAGGATCGTACAAGGTAGCGATCCATAATCTTTGGCTAACCCTGTAACTGTATCTAAATATACACTTATTCAAATGAGATACACACAGTTACGACCTTTTATTATTTCAACTGGATAATGGCTACTGTAATTAATTAAATATCATTATGAAATACTCAATAGTTCCTACATCACAATAAGTGACCGCATTAGAATTCATTGGTTCTTTATTTTATTTCAAAAAGGTGATATACTCTTAACTAAACGACGTTTTTTTGTTCTCGTCAATCACGTGAACGAAGTCGCGGGCACAGCTAGTATTTCATATATACTTTATACTAGAACTTTTATTAAATTTAGAACGAATATTATTGTTTCTCAAAAAATATGCTCCTTTCGGTGTGAACAATTTTTAAATATATGTTACCAATTTTAAAACATTATGTCATGCTTTTAAATCTAAAAAGAAAGATGTAGAAATAAATTGTAAGTATTCACATGTTTAAAAGTCCCAGAGGTGACCAAACTTCTGAATAGGTTAGTGATGATTTCACGCATTTCTCAAAATATATTCCCTGATTCCGCTCCCTTGAATCTTACTTTGTGAACTGTGTGACAATCGTCAACTAGTTTGCTAACTTGCACTTAAGGGAGTAAGTTCGTTCTAAATTAAACTGAGACATTTTTTTAAATTGTGCATTGTTAACTTTACTATACGAAAACAAAACTAACATCTTTACTGAAAAAAACCCGGCTTAGGTTTTAGGTTTAACCCCTCAGTCGAAATCATGGCAACTGACTATTATATATCTAATGACAACAATTGTTTCTCAGAACAATTCGATGTTTATTAGTAATCATCAGGATTTTATAACGTTATATGTTTATGCTTTGCTACGTTCCGATCTGGCTAAATATATAAAAGTTACACGCTTCCCATTCATGCCGTAAAACGAATAAGGCTGCATATCTTATTAAGGCAAAATCGAAACAATGCGTGTAACGCGTACCTTTACATCTCTAAATGTACACATATACTGTAAACTACTACTGCCGTAAATACTAGAAGTACATAGGTATCCTACTCCCGACTCGATTCACTCACACAACTCACAACCATAGTGACAATCATTTCACGTGATGTATAGATGTATTAGAATATCATTCATTCTTTGGGAAGGCTGACATACAAAACTAATACATCTCTATACATTAATGAGTTTGAGTAACGTCTCACGTTAGCGAAAGCTGAAACCGTATTCAGACATAAACAAATGAGATGAGAAGGCTGAAAAGCACCACAGGTTGTATTGGCATTCCGGAGCAGACCAATTCATGCAAACCAGCTCATGGGTGCCCTGACATAGTGTTGTAGATAAGCAGTGTATGGCGCTGTTCCGTCGACCTCGCAGTATTTCCAGCCGCTACAGCGCTGAACGCAGTAACCGACGTTGCATTCCGGAACCCGCTCCGACTACCAACTTTTTTAAATACTGATTTACAACCTCCTTAAGTAGCTCCTTACATGCATAACATGCACTTTTCTAAGTCAAGAGAATGCTTTGAAACAATAAATTTTAACAACTACGCATACATTGGATGGCAATAAAGCTTTAACAAACAATCGCGGTTTAATCCTCAAAGGAGTGGCAGAGCTACTAATGGCTAGCTCACGATAAACATTGTTAAAATAACCCGATGTAGTGTCCTAGTAGCTTGCTATTATTTTATAATCTACGCCCCATCCATTTTTGCATCGATTGTGCCTGTCTACCTGCACTGTCAATTCTACCTGGTCGGCTTAGAATAGCACTTTGAAATTTCTGCGGGTGTTGTACGAGGTGACTCAGAGTGTGGGGCCATTATTTTTGTTTTATAAGTTTCTCCTCAATCAACTGCAAAAATATTACAAAATTAACAATATACTACAATAATTTAATGTTTTTTGACATGAATTCCTCATGTGGGGATTATTACTCATAACTAGTATATCAGTATATTGTAGTATATTCATAAATAACATCTTTTATTTATGAATATACTACAATATACTGATATACTAGTTTTGGGTCTAAACTAACTTAATACAAATATTTTACAAATCCGATAAAGAACTATTTGCGAAAAATGTTTATCTGGGCTAAACGCAAACCCTCCAGATGACAGAGGTTTCTTGCACAATTGTACTCTATATCCTGCGACCTACGATTTATTACACCTTCACACTTTAAGGACATACAGGTCAAAGTTCAGGCTTGGGATTGCAGTTTAGAAAGCGTTTATTTCATACGTCGATCTTCCCCACAAAGTCAGCAAGTCTAGTTTTAGTGCAACATAAAGAAATTTCCATTTTAACGTTTTGCCCAAGAAGAAATGCTGTAAAGCTGCTGAAAGAAGGTATTATTTGAATTGGCTGAAAGATGGTTTTTGGGCGATTCAGTTGGACACCCATCACCAACGATACTTTATTTCTACTCTATTTATATTAGGGGAGAAGATCTCCCCTATCAACCTCCAAGTATGGCTGAGAGAGCTAGCTCTGAAGCTCTGGCTATCCCTTTTTGGGATTTATGGCCGTGAGCATATGGTTGTATGTATGTTTTGAAAGGAGTGTCTCGATATAGTTTCATTTATAAAACTCTTGTTTTTCATCACTAAGCGACTTTATCTGGGAGCTGTATTTGATTAAATTTCGTCTTTGTCACAAGTGTTTGATAAACAATTGGCTTCTCTGTGTCTCATTTAATTAATACCGCTCAAAGCTTGAGAAGTAACTGGTAACTATTATTATAGAGTCCTTGATGAATAGATACAAGTTATTAATAAGTAGTAAGTTGGTTGTACATTCGTAGACGTAGTAGGATTTAATATGTCTACGAAAAAGCTTTTCATATGAAAATAGTTTAGGTCCGTAGAGTGTGTTATTCGTAGCAAGTAGTTACATCGTTTTTTTCTGTATTGAAATAACTATATAAACATTAAAAAATGCTTCATATTCTTAGTTATTTTTTAAATATATCGGTTATTAACCTAGTATAATAGTTTATTTTATATTGGTATAGCCCCATTTCTTCCGGTGGGTGTACGTGAAAGGCGACTAACGGAATAGGGGTTTTAAAGGGATTTTTGGGCGATGCGGTTGGAGACTGCTTCTTTTCTAATTCCTTAGCTCTGGCTACCCCTTCTAGGGATTTATAGCCGTGAGTATATGTATGTGTGTATGCATAGCCAAAACTTTAATGAATAATTTCAGCATGTAATGTTTTTAAACGCAACCTTATCCCTCTATCGATGATAATGCCAAACGGCATGATGGTCACACTGAATGATTCTTTTACTCGTAATGATGTGTATATTTTAGCATCAACCGTTTTATCATAATTAAACTGTAGTAGAAGACTTGCATTATTTTCCAAAAAATAAACTGTGGCCCATTTCAAATAACGGCATTATTAATGCCCATTAATAAAGAGTCTCAGGAAGTCTCTTTAACAAATAAAGAATCATTGTGATAAGAGCAGTCGTTTAAAAACTTTTTTATGCTACTGTGAGAAACCTGACAAAATTGATCTTAATTATACGCTAGCCTCATGCCAAATTTTATCAAGATGCATCCAGTAATGTTTTACGTGACACGCAGCCTTATAGACAGAGATCATTTAAAAAAAAAAATAGCTTCTGTCTCGATACATAAAACAATAAATTAATTAAGAGAGAGAGAGTCATAAGAGAAAAACAGGAATACGCAGTTGGAGCTCTTGTTTCCTAAACCGTATGTTTGTATGTCCGCATTTCTATCAAACAAGACCCTTAATTTCAGAATTACAGTTCCTTAAAAGTTTGATAAAATAAACTTATACAAAAGATAGGGTCGCTTATTCTACGAAAGCATACACTTTGACACTCTCAAGGGTATCAAAATTGATTGGGTGCTTTCCGCTGACCTAAATAATACTATGAACTAACCTTTCTCTTATAATACATAATAGAAAATACGGAATGGGACCTCGTATGAATTGAGTGCATAACTAGATTCAAGAGATTATAATATTGAGCTACTGACTATGACCACTAGTTTGCTGTGTAGCGCCAGCTTAGAATAGCGCTACCCCGTTTCTATCGGTGGGTGTGCGTAAGAGGCGACTAACGGTATTGGAACTTTTAAGGGAACATTGGGTGATGCGGTTGGAAACCCATCACCAACAACCTTCATTATACCATCTTTTCCCTAGTCAACTTTCCAAAAGTGGCTGAGGAATATATAATTCCTTGGCTCTGGCTACCCCTTCTAGGGAATTATAGCCGTGAGTATATGTATGTGTATGTTTGAATAGCTTAGTCACGGGTTCGAATCCTGCCGAGAGCATTAAATTATATGATGAATATGAATGTGTATTTCATAGTCTTGGATGATATTTATGTGTGTATTAGGTAGATACTATTCAATATATCGTTGAATTAGTATATTTTACCACATGTCATTGCACTTTAGTAGGAACTAACTTGAAATGTATATTACGTCCGTGTATATTTATTTACTGATTTGTAGGGTACCCGCCTCGGTGGGCGAGTTTCACCTACCTTTGTCTGGGTTTTAATCAGTTCGGTTTATATTCCAACACCGCACCGTGTGTAGTAAAATTAATGACACTTAATAGAAAATCTTATAATGGACCTGACCGACGTTTTTTACTTTATACGCCAAATAAATCTTCAAAAAATTACGAGAAAAAATTTATTTTTACTTTTTTCATAACTTGAAAAATGACTGAAAAATTTAGGTTCAAAGTGCGCATTTCGGCCGACGGAGTTAAATGCGGTTGGCGCGGGCAAAGTGACGATGTGACGTCACAACCCAGCTATTCGTCGCTCACGCTCGCGCACCCATGGAGTTTTTATAGTTTTATGATACAAAATGGCAAATAAATACTGTATTATGCCTCAATGTTTCAACTCTACAGTTATGCTACCTAATAATCTAATAATACATTTTTAGTTTTTAGTATCTACAGCCCACTTGTGAAATTGCATGTGCCCAACAGGGTCCATATTTATTACTGTACCGTGATTACACCAACTATTTGTAAAGTTATGGTATGCAATAAACGTTTGAGTTTGCGCTTAAAACACTAGATAAATCTTTTTCCTTGCTGTGTAGTGTTGGCATAGAATAGCACTACCCCTCTTCCGGTGGGTGTACGTAAGAGACGCCTAAAGGTATTGGGGCTTTTAAGGGATTTTTGGGTTATGAGGTTGGAGACCCATCACCAACAACCTTTATTTTACTATCTTATTGCCAATTTCTTAGCTCTGGCTACACCATCTAGGGATTTATAGCCGTGATTATATGTATGTATAAAAGATTTTGTATGTGTCTATTATTCTTACCTATTATAGGAGACTATCAAGACCCACTGAAATATAAAATATAATCATACATATGATCACGGCTATAAATCTCTTTTGGAAAGTTGAGTGGGGAAAAGATGGTAAAATAAAGGTTGTTGGTGATGGGTCTCCCACCACATGGCCAAAAAATCCCATAAAAGAACCATTACCGTTAGTCGCCTCTTACGTACACCCAGCGGAAGAAATGGGGTAGTGCTATTCGAAACTGACACTACACAGCATTACAAATAAAATCACGGATATAAAATTGAAATAAGGGTGGCCAAATCTTCATCAATAAAAATTTGTTAGCCACTTTTGGAACTTGAGTACGGAAAAGATTGAATATAAATGTTGTTATTGATTGGTGATGGGTCTCCAGCCGCTGGGTTTTACTCTTGAGAATAAACAAATTAGTGCTATTCCGTGCCAATAGTACATGGATAATATAAAACAATCAACAATAACAATAATCCTCTGTAAAATTTGTTCCCTTCATTTCTATAAGTGGTTTTAAGCCATTTTTGAGCTTTTACTTCAGCTATCAGGCAGGAAGTTTTTGTAACAACTCAACTCTCAAAACTAAAACGTTCACACAGTTACCCCCGTAGGGATTGGCAGAAGTACCTATCATTTATATTACTTTATTGTAAACGAGCATATAAAAGGAATAAATTAAGAAACAATCGCACCATTCCCAACGGACCGACATCGCGCAGTGGCAATAACCGGCCGGCTCACGGGTTGTGACGCCAAATTAAAAAGCGCGCGAAATCTGAAGATTTGAAAACGGGGTTGAACTTCTCGAGACTGCTGCATCGGAAATACTGCATGTATTGACGTGAAATAAAAGCTACTGTAATTCACATGGTATATACTACAGTTTCAAGAGCATTTGGTACAGATATTTTGACCCATTTGTGTTCTCGATTGTGGAAATGGGGCATGAGGATAGGATAACTGCAGTTTTTGTAGTTGTATGTTTTATACGGACGCTTTAAAACAATACTACTAAAAACAAGATAGAGCCATTAAAAAATCTTTACATATAACGATCTCGATTATCTAAATAATTACATTGATTTTATTTCATAATTAAAGTACTTATCTTGTGTGCTGCGTAGTGTTGACTTAGAATAACAGTAACGCATTTCCACCCGTGGGTGACGTAAGAGTCCACTAAGGGTTTTGGGGCTTTTAAAGAAGTTTTTGGGCGATGCGTTTGGAGACCCATTACCAATATTATATCTTTATTTACAATCCTTGCCTAGGAATATTCCGCAGTGAGTATATGTAATAATAAAAGTATATGTATGTATGTACTTGCCTTGATATTACGTACAAACGGACTCAAAACCAAAATTATATCTGATTTTAAACTATACCCGTAAACACTACATACATACATATACTCACGGCTATAAATCCCTTAACGGGATATTCACTACTTTAATAAAATGGAATAAATTAAAAACTAAAAAAAATGGTTTATTTTTCTTAGTGCGTTTCTTAAACCTTCATCAAGTTTATGTTTGTTTAACTCCTTAGTTCTTTAAACATAAATAAATTTCAGCAAATAGTAAAATAATTTACGAATGTATGTTGAATGCATTTTAAAAAAAAACTCGTAAATGTGGCAAAATATGTAATAAGCTTAAGAGAAGTTCAATATTTAAATATGGTTAATCATGAAAATAAATGAAATCAGCGAGGATGGAACACGCGACCTATGGAACCATGAACGAGTATCATAACCGCTGGAGCAACTTTCTGATAAAAACCTAATAAGTGGCACTATTTTTGCACAACAATATTGTTCAGAATATAGTTAAGTATTTATGATATATAATATATCCATAAAAGAATAAAAAACCTTTGTTATGAATAGTTTTAATTATAACCGAATTTAACTCACGCCGAAAAAGCCGTACTCACAAAATAGGGAATGTAAAACTTAAGAAATAACACCCTGTCACTGTCAGCCACTTTTAGGAGTTGAGGGGGAGAAATAAGTGATCGCTTTATAATCACTTCTCCGACCAAACTTCAAAGCCCCAATCACACATTCAACTCGTATGACATTCGTTGGAAATAGAGTAGATCTATTTCGTAAGCCAAAAAAAAGGCTTAAACAACGAGTAAATATACTAAATTAGAGTGTTAAAAAAACTCATATCAGCTAATCAATCAGTGTAGCTCGGAGGTAGATAAGTGAGGGCGGAGTGGCGACTACGACATGGGGCGTTATGCTAAGTTGATCACGCACAATCAAAATATCATTCACATCTATAAATCGATTAACGCTTCACCGAACACTTAACAATACATTCATTTAGTTGTCCCGTCTACATTCATACTACTGGCAACTAATATATCAAATGAATTCTCTGTTAGCTAATACCTACTTTTGCACATCTGATTTCTGAATCCTTTTAAAGGAGAGCTTTACTTTTACAACCTACTTTCAATTAATCAAACTTGAACCCTTTATCAACTTAAAATTAACAAACTAAGTCAAAAAGTTAAGGAATAGATTTCGAAACGAGTGTTTTCACAATTGATTGGTCGATATTATGTTCTGGTTCAATCTCATTTCTAATTTATATTCAACGGAATTTCGAGCGTTCGGTCAACATTCAATTTTTAATTTAATTTAAGCAGAACAAATTATGTTACATAACTTTTTCCACGAGTTGTGACAGGGTAATTTGCAACAGGTTTACAAAAACGTGCAAAGTTTGTTGAAAATTTCAATTACGAACTTTTAATGGGAAAAATTAACTTACCTTTGAATAATAAGTGAACGCGATTGGTTTCCTCTGACGAAACGAAAGTTTTGGTTAACTTGTTGTCCGGTGGCGGAAAATGAAAAGCGATCGCAGCGAATTTAAAGTGGTGAAAATGTGTATCGCGGTGTAGCGGTGTACCGGGCGGCTTCACGCGCGCGACTCCGCGACCGCCCGCCGCCGCCGCCGCCGCCACCTCGCAACCTGCCATGATTAATAGCCAAACCTGCGAAACCTTTGTATACCATCACTAATGTGTTTTCGTGGACTAAACTTCCACCAGACTTATTTGTATTATTTTTGACTTGTCATTCACACACCTTTCTTTTGGTCTAAATAAAGGAACCTGTACCGGCAACGATTGTTGGTATTGTGTAGGAAAACTCCTGTCAAGTTTATGAAGATACGGCACCTCGGTATAAACTTCATCTATTGAAGGGTCGAAGATTAATTATAGCCCCCGTTGAGTTGGTAAATCACTAAGTTTAGTTTAATGGCGTTGTTAAAACTATGTTAGTTTGCATCATTCATCATGTTTACGTTATTGCATTGTTATTTCAGTAAATAAGCCGGCCCTAAAGTTTCCTTTGATTATGAAATTGCGGGAAGTCTTTATAAGCAAAATAATCTTCAAAAAAAATATATTTTACTTTGTTTCCATTAGAAATAGTGATAAAAAATTTGCGAAATCGATCGATCGTCGCATATATAATGTTAACTCGGATTTTTCTTCACTTTCTCAAAACTCACATACTATTGCTAGGAAAAAATTACGTCCACGATGTTTCAAACAACCATTCGACCGCAGCAAAATATGAACATCCCCCGTGTATGGAATCCATCAACACAACTTGACCTCATTCCTTTGACTGCCGTTGATGAATTGAGGCTTTGAAGGACCACACCGCTACTACATACGTACTCTCTCATTTGTGACGAGCGAACAATCCTATCTCATTACTAACTTTGAGATGATCAAAGCTAACAAAAGTTGTTACTCATTAATATTCGGCTTAACATAACACAACCTTGTTCTTTCCTAGGTGTGATAATATTTTTGTTAACAGTTTCACACTCACAAAAAAACCAGGGTCATTGAGGTATTTAGTTAGCCCATGGCAAGACTATTTTTTAAATGAAAATGTTCCGTTGTTTTTTTTTGTCACTATCAGCCACCACGTTTCTATATTTTTGAATTAGACGAAAATAATGTTAACATCAAAAATTGGTTTATATTTTGTCAAGCCGGATCTTAGATTACATATAAGAAAAAAATAAGTGATTCAACTTAAGCATAACTTATAACAAATTATACATAAAGACAAGACAACAATGATTTCAAAGAATACTTATTTTAGAAGAGGCGTTATATATTACTTTATATACACAATATTGAAGTCGTTTCACTAAAAATAATGTGTCACGTCAATGCAAACGGTAGGCAGAACATTTGTCATTTATCTATACTTATAATAAATCTGTAGAGAGGTCAATACTGTACATGAAATATATTTTCAAAATAACTATCAGGGGGTGATTAGTGATCGATACTGATGCCAAAAATGCAATCAGTAAAATTTTTGTCTGTCTGTCTGTCTGTCGGTTTGTATGTTCCTTATGGAAACAAAAACTACTAGACGGATTTTTACGAAACTTGGCACAATTATTCTTCATATTCCTGGGCAGGTTGTAGTATACTTTTCAGCAGAGCAGTGAAGAGGAATTTTGGGAAATTTTGGGAAAACGGGAGAAGTTACTCCATTTTTTAAGCTTCCGTCGCGTGTGTAGCCTTAATGGTTAAACTTCCATAGAAATCATGTATGAAGAAAATATTCTTCATAAAAATGTCTAAAAAAATTCCCGCAACAGTATATGTCTATCTTTTATGGTTGACTCACAATAACACGTGTAACTCCTGATAGCATAGCAGTTCAGAGCATTCTGATTATATTTGTTTACTCTTACGTTAATAATACTCTCATTCATCCCTTATTTAAAAAAGGTTACATTATTACCTATTCAATAAAAAAAATTCATAGAAATCGGTAGAGAAACACCGAAATTATACATGAAATAAGCCATCGCGCCCGTGACCAAAACCAAATCGTTACTAATTTACATATTACATACTAGATGGCGCCAGTAATTGCATCCTACATCACGTAATGATTTCTTTTTTAGATGGTTATAAATCTTCATAGCGTTTTATTCCAACATTTGATAAAAAACGGAAATACTCAACCGTTCATAAAAGCGCATTTAAAATCACCAGACTACACTGTTCAGGGAGTGCTATAAATTTAATAAATTGAAAACATTGCGCTAATTTTCACAATGCTTGAGCAGTGACTGAAGAAAGAAACCTAAGATATTTAAAAAGCAACGCTACCCGTGCGAAGCTGGGCCGATCCACTAGTATGTAATAAAAAGTCGTGTTCGTTACATTAATTATAACTTAAAACGGCTGAACTGATTTGACCGAAAACTGGTGGGTAGCTAGCTTAGAATCAAGAGGGCTTATGCCATGGTTTAAAGGGTAAGTAAGGTAAAGGTAAGATATTATCAGTTAAATAATTTTTCAAGGGATAAGTTCCATAAGGCTTATAATATCTTAATAATAATATCTTATCTGTACCTTACTTACCCTTTAAACCAGGCCCCTATTTCACAACTCTGACAACTGTCAAGAAAAACTATGACTGCGCCGATTTCATATGTTAAATATTCGACACTTGTTTTGCTTATCCGAAATTTTTCCTTAAACGCAAATTCAGATATATCGAAGGAGAAATTTATTTGTTCTCTATACATTATCCCAGATATAAATCACATCAGTGCCACTACTATTGCTTTTAATCCGGTCAATTTATACATTCAAGGTTACATAAATTCATAAGAAGCTGAAAATTGGCACAATTGTTCAAAACATGATTATAAATGAAACCTCAAAAGTCCCCATCGTTCCGAGGTGTGCTAAAAATTTTACACGAGGTCAAAGGTCAAAGAAATGAGATTTTTGCGATTTTAAGCGAAACGGTGAGTTTTTTCGCAAATCACCTCAGTACAAAATTGTAGATCAGAAAATTCTCTACAAAAAAGATATCTATAATTTTTTTCCTAAAAGCTACCATTTTGAAGATATAACGCGTTGAAAAGTTCGATCATTGGTAATCTTCATACTTCGCACATGTACGCCACGTATGAACATCACTTATTTATAAGGTGTTATTACTTTAATTTATTTTCTATTGGTGATTGTAACTTCTTTCTATACAATATAAGTTAAAATATGAAAACTACTTACTTACTTGCTTAGATAAGTTGCGATACGCAACTTTTGTTAAAAATACGCGTAATAAAAAGCAAGTACAACTAGCTTCTTTACCTCCAACCTCAGTACCTGCTCACCAACATTTATTTCGGGAATATTACCAAGTTCAAGTGTGGCTTGGTAATCAGCTGGACCCTAAAGACTGGGGTTGGAAGTTGGTCGACAATACATTAGAGCCAGTTCTAACTTTACTTCCACCAGCACCTGAGAAACTTCTCAACTCAATATTTTGCAACTGTAAAAAAGGTTGTTATGCTAAATGTGGATGCAGAAAAGTTGGACTGTTTTGTTTCCTGGCATGCACAAACTGCCAAGGCCGATCGTGCTCTAATGTTGAGTCAGCTAATCTAGAAGACTCCTAGAGAACCTAGATGGTACCAATGAGGAATCGCTAGTGGGACAGTTGATCTGTGAAATAGAAGAAAAAGAACAAGAAGAAGAACAGGAAGAAGAACAAGAAGAAGACGAAGAACAAGAAACAGTAATCCTGGAAAATTACGAATCAGACGAGGAATATTAATCATTTCATTTTCAATTACACCGCCATTATTTTAACCAACCGATATGTACAATAATATTTTACAATAGTTTTAAACCAAATAAAATCACTGCAGACCCGTGGAATAGGCCTACAGGGGATACCACGTTAAAATAAAACGCGCTAAGTACTCGTACACTACCGCATAGGTGGCGTGGAAACGTGTGCAAAGTATGAAGATTACCAATGATCGAACTTTTCAACGCGTTATATCTTCAAAATGGTAGCTTTTAGGAAAAAAATTATGGATATCTTTTTTGTAGAGAATTTTCTGATCTACAATTTTGTACTGAGGTGATTTGCGAAAAAACTCACCGTTTCGCTTAAAATCGCAAAGATCTCATTTTTTTGACCTTTGACCTCGTGTAAAATTTTTAGCACACCTCGGAACGATGGGGACTTTTGAGGTTTCATTTATAATCATGTTTTGAACAATTGTGCCAATTTTCAGCTTCTTATGAATTTATGTAACCTTCCTCCTTATTTTAGGCCTAAATTGACCGGACTATTTCACGAAGCGCCATTTTGTAACTTAAAAATACGACAATTGTCACGCTAGCCCTCACGCTAGACTGACACACCCTCGATCTCATGTCAATAATTTTCGACAAATCTACAAATGTGTTGAGTTGGAAAAATTGACCTTGTTTCACAGCATAATTGTCATCATAAGATTAAGTTATCGACAATTGTAACATTATGCCTGTCATGTTAAGAACTATTTCTACACGAAATATTTTTCAAACTTATCAGTTGTCTCTACTTACTGACATATTTCAGCCGACAAAAGTCACTGACAATTGTCATGTTGGTGAAATAGGGGCCTGGGATCTTCGGAAGAAATAAAGTATATGTATTATCAAGTTTATATTCAAAATATAACGCTAACTTCATTAACTGATTCTCTATTGTAGCGCTCTAGTGACTGAAAATAACATGATTAGCCGAAGTTTGTACGGAGCGTATATTGTCTCCAAAGATTTACGAAATGTTCATTGCTTATGTAACTTCGTCCTAGTATAAAATAAAACTTAAAAAACTCAAACGTTCACGCCGTATATCCCTGAAGGGGTTGGCAGAGGTATTTTAGAATACCCGTGACATGGGGCAGGCCTATCACCGTTTTGTACGAATACATTGTCACATAACTAAGTACAACATGTGACAGTCGCCATGTGTGTTTCCTCACGATTTTTTCCCTCACCGTTAACAACCAAGATAAATTAACCACCACATATGACATTATAGAATCGAATGGCATCAAACCGACGCCTCTCTGAATGATAAGCACATGTTCTAACCACTGAACTTTCTTAGCCGTTCTAAATTGGTATGTTCTAGTACAGTTTTTTTGCGTCCCAGGCATCGCTTTGGCCACATCCGTGTCTACTTATTTAGGCTTTCCTATTCCATATATTTAAATTTATTCTTTTCTGAGTATTAATGTGAAAGAGGACAGGCCAATCCTGGCTTTGTACTAACAAACTGTCACATGAATACGTATAACTCAGTCATTGTGTTAGCGTCGGCTTCCTCACGATGTTCCCGCTCTGTAGGCAATTTGTTTCATTATAATTAAGATGATTTTACTAGGGTATCCATGTAAGGCTTTATGTAGGACAAATATATGATTGCCACATCATGGCTGCAAGGCCAGGCCGTGATTGATTTCAATCAAAGAAGCCAATGATCTTAAATAGTTTATTTCTCATAAGGGTCCTCACGCCCTCTCTTGGTATGTACGAGTGTACTTTCATTCATTTTATGACAAAACTACTACGCCAACTCAGTTTGTACATCAGCAATAGTAAAAATATGATGACACATTCCAAAGACACTTTTATATTTAAGTGTATTTGCGAATAAAATGTATCTCTTAATATATTTATCACAACTACAGAACTACATTTCAGTTAACTGTAGTTAGTTTATCAGGGACACACATCTCGATATGCATCATTAAATGTTGATACATACAAACATATAGTCACGTTATTAGTTCCCATAGGGTTAGACACCTAAGACTATCGATAGCTATTTGTACGATCCTGACATGCCTCAAATTCTGGTCATGAGCATAATTCTAGCTGCACCTATCGGTTTCTATTTTTAACTGTACTTATGATTAAATGAATGAAATAAAACAAAAAACATTGTGTTAATTTTAATTTATTAGCTACAAATACAGACCACATTTTCCTAAAAAAGCACTTTCTAAACTTAATTAATATGTACAAATAAAAATATGTTTCAGATATAACACAAATCGTGAAATGCACTACCTCCAATGTTTTTGAAGTATAAACATACCGATACTATAGATAGCGATACAATGAAGGAATTCCGGTTTATTGTAGAGCCTCATAGCATAGAATAAATACATTTCATAATGGTTTGTGACCTCATTAAAACTGATTAACATAACACAGATTACGTTATTGTGATACGCAAATGTACCTTGATTTACTAGCATTTCTTGTCTATGGTCAGGTAAAATATATGTTAAATTATATATTTTTGTTTATAGGATTAACAGTAAGAAACATGTTATCATACATTACGAGTATACAATCATACCACGTTTTTTAAATGCACGTTTGTTATAGGATGTCAAAATATGTGAAAACAACTACAAATGAAAAAGTCGTAAAAAAACATTAGATATCTTAAATAAATTAATTTAATAATATTATTTTGTATTTATAATATATTAGTAATGGCACGATTTATATTATTTTTAAGGCACTTAGTTTACTAAACATTTTACAAATAAAAAATCTTTTTGGCAGTAAAAGCACAATTTATTAAAATTCAGGAAGAACATTCTATCAAATCTAACTGCGATATTGTACTTGTTTGTGTACGGTTCAAATAGATTTGTATCAAAACTCATTTTACTAAATATACTGTGCGCCAAATATACGCCAGTATAATAAGACTTATAAAGACAAGCACACTAATATTTACCATACAATATTATTGCTCTATATCAGTACCGATAATGACTGTTACAACATAATTAGTGAATGTTTATTCGACGAAATCTCGTCCAATGTCTAAGTACACACCACACAGTTACACTAAGTACGATAAACATAAAAAATAATTAATTCATTGTTAAGATTCAATAACATCACACACCGAACGTCATTGACTAAAATGTTTGCTAGTAAAATATCACTCAGTTTTACTTATTCGAGTTTCACCATAGAGATTTAAAAGGCACAATCGAAGGCAATAATAATTTCTTTAATTCGTCATGAATATAGTGTTGAATACTGTCGTAAATTTCAATGCGAGTGTTGGTAAAGTGAGTTAGTTTACTTGCCGGCGTAGGTCGGGTTCTTGAACGTCGAAGTTGCTTGTTTGTAGATCGGATTCTCGCCCTGTAATCATATGTTATATTGAACTCGGGATGTATTCGGCCTTCGTGCAATCAAGGGGACATTGTGACATAGTAAATACAGTTGACATACTATGTCGTCGTTTCTATATTGGGTTAGAAACAAACGTCATTTGGATACTTCCATAACAATGACATGACCTTTCCTATTGAATCGGCCGGATATGGTAATGAAAATGGAAATCTTGAATTCAGGTGCTTGATTATTTTTCTTTCATAGAAGCAAACATGTAGATCTTCCCTTTAGCTCGTCAACAAATAACATGATATTGAGAAACCTACTATAGTTTATTTATTTAAAGAGATGAAAGCCTTCAAAGACGTTTGTTATGAGAGAATCTGTGATCTTATTTATTACCGATCTTTCAGAGAGTCACAGTTGTGATTCATCATTAACGCAGTTACTTATTTAGTATTGGTATTGAAAAAGGTACAAGCATAATAAGTTTTGGGCTATAACGTAAACCTCATTAGTAGCCCTGATAACATTTTATGCTTTTGGTATTTTAGAGTAAAACAAATATTAGAGATATATTGCATACATTAAAATTTTGAATAGATTTATATTATATCTTAAATTTAGATTCATTGTGCGGGGCGTATAGGAAATACGCTGGTGTACATGTCGTAGGATGATTTGATGTTTAGGTTTTTTGCAAAAATCCGGATAATTAGACAACGGTTATAATAAATTTTTTTAATCTTACTAGGATTTTTGCAAAAAAAGTAGTTGGTTTAGTAAGACTCCGAAACGAAATGTCAGTTTTTATGAATACTGTACACTGATTGGTCGATTGCAGATCCCTCATAAACACGTCATCTCTGATTGGTTGTTAATTAAGACGTACTTACACACTCTTACTCACTCACAAATATTCACCCTCGCACATACACACAGTCACACATACATATCCAATACACACACACAAATACACTCGTAACTAAACACTTCGCAATATGCACAAACTATTACTTAGTTGCTTTTGTAATTTAGTTAGTTTTATTTTTATTTAAATCAGTTTTTTGTTTATTTTTCTCTCTTAATTAATTAATTAAGACTTGTATTATTCGTTGTGTATTTTAAATGTGTTCCCTAGATTCATGCGATACAGGCAATGCCTAGTGCGTGAATCATTGTAAATTCTAATGTAATGTGTTTTTCTTGTAATAAATGTCTTATCTTATCTTATCTTACTTCATTGTCCCTACCTATATTTAATTTGATTGTTATTTTAAATTTTAGTTACAAAAAGTTCCTAAGTATAAAAATAGTATTGTCGTTTCCCTTTATAACTCTAGCTATAATACCTCAATACTACAATTTAAAACGCACTTACTTTATTGTTCCTACTAGCTTTTCGGTCTGGAGGTTGCGGGTTTGATCCCCGCTGAGAGCAACATTTATGTGATGAGCATATGTGTATTTTATTATCTATACTTATAATAAATCTGTAGAGAGGTCAATTCTGTACATGAAATATATTTTCAAAATAACTATCAGGTGGTGATTAGGGATCGATACTGGTGCCAAAAATGCAATCAAAAAAATTTTTGTCTGTCTGTCTGTCTGTCTGTCTGTCTGTCTGTCTGTCTGTCTGTCTGTCTGTCTGTCTGTCGGTTTGTATGTTCCTTATGGAAACAAAAACTACTCGACGGATTTTAACGAAACATGGTACAATTATTCTTCATACTCCTGCGCAGGTTTTGTACACTTTCCAGCAGAGAAGTAAAGGGGAATTTTGGGAAATTTTGGGAAAACGGGAGAAGTTACTCCATTTTTTAAGCTTCCGTCGCGTGTGCAGCCTTAATGGTTAAACTTACATAGAAATCATGTGTGGCGGAAATATTCTTCATAAAATTATCTAAAAAAAATCCTCAACAGTATATGTCTATCTTTTACGGTTGACTCACAATAACACGTGTAATTCCTGATAGCTTAGCAGTTCGGACCATCCTGATTGTATTTGTTTACTCTTACGTTTGTAAACGTCTCACTCATCCCAAATTTAAAAAGGTAACATTATTACCTATTCAATAAAAAAAGAATCTTAGAAATCGGTAGAGAAACACCGAAATTATACATAAAATAAGCCATCGCGCCCGTGATCGAAACCAAATCTTTACTAATTTACATATAACATACTAGATGGCGCCAGTAGTTGCATCCTATATAACGTAATGATTTATTTTTTAGATTGTTATAAATACTTCATGGCGTTTTATTCCAAAATTTGCTATTAAACGGAAATACTGAACCGTTCATTAAAGCGCGTTCAAAATCACCAAACTACACAGTTAAGGGAGTGCTATAAATTTAATAAATTGAAAACATTACGCTGAATTTCACAATGCTTGAGCAGTGACTGAAGAAAGAAACTCAGATATTTAAAAAAACAACGCTACCCGTGCGAAGCTGGGACGATCCACTAGTATTAAATATATCGCTGAGTTAGTATCCCATAATACAAGTGTTACTTAGTTTGGGGTAACTTGATGTGTGTATAATATCTCCGAACGTGATTGTAATTTTACTCCAACAAAAGAGTAAAAAAAAATATTTAATTCCTAGTATCAAATAAGTGTATAGTCATTTCTTACCCTTTATAACTCTAGCTATGATATCTCAATACCACAATGACGAACCAATCAGAATAAGTGTAGGCGAGCAATCAGAAATCAGCCAATCAGCAATTAAGAAGTACAATATTACTAAACCAACTAGTTTTTTTGCAAAAAACCTAGTAAGATTAGAAAATATTATAACCGTTGTCTAATTATCCGGATTTTTGCAAAATCCCTAGGTTTTTTGCAAAAAACCTAAACATCAAATCATCCTACGACATACACATCGTAAGATTCTACATGTTAAGTGGTAATCTCAGAATCTACTGAACTGCTTTCGAAATTGATTCATCGATGACGCATAAGCTGTATTGTAAATATCATATCACCGGATGCGAAGTTGGAACAGATAGAGATCTGTGAGTCTTTACTTGCAACCACATATCTTTCTAACGAGTATTAATTAAGTATTCAATATAGAAATATTCAATTTACCTATATTTAGTGTCCATGCTGAGTTGTGTCGGTTTAGAATAGTACAACCCATTTTCTACCGCAGGTGTCGTAAGAAGCGACTTACGGTTCTGCTTTTTACGTGATTGTTGAGCGATGCATTCGAAAATTAATCACCAACCATCCTTCATTGTACAATCTTTTCCCCACTCAAGTCACAAAAGAAGCTGAAGATTTTTTCATTTTGAATATCTGGCAACCCCTGATTTGTGGTTTATATCCATAAATATAAGTGCGACACAAATACATTATAGAAGCAGTTAGGACAGATATGGACGAAACCATCCCTGCTGGATTGAAGGCCATCATTGTTATCAATAGATATTCAAGAAAGTTAAGCCCCTATAGTTACATTGACAAATAGCAATGTATATCCAATATAATCATCGCCACTATCTTGAAGCATACGAACTGACGGCGTTCATGGATGGTGGTGATCATCAGCAACATCCCCATCAAAAGCATCAGCACCACTATGCCTAGGATGAGCACTGGACGGCAATACCAGTAAAGAAATATTCTTCACTCGAGCCTACTTTATATAGGGCGATTTGGCCATAGTCCACTACGCTGGTTAAGTGAGAGACGGCAGATTTACGACTACTACCATGAACGTAGCCAGTCCCGACGAGTTATTGTGCCTTCCGAAGCACGAAAAGAAATATTGACTCGCCGTACCCCAATTCGACATCAGTCGAAATATTTGACTTGTAGCGACCTGTAAATAGCGGACCCGCTCGCACACTAGCAGCGTCTCATAATCCTACATCGCGGTAGCTAAATGTTTCTCTAGCTAAGTATAAATACAAATTATAAGTTGGTACACAGCGGGGTGTACTGGCCAGTATATCTTTGCTGATACCAAAACCACAAAACCAGTTAGGAAGTATTGACTTACCGTATCCCATTTAGCCATGAGACGTTCCTTCTCAAATCGCGCGAACTCGCGGCGGTCGTGGATGGTGGTGACCATCTTCCACAGCATCAGCAGCGCCAGCCCCACCAGCACGATGGCCGCGATCACGCCCAGCACTATGCCTAGGATGAACACCTAAACAAATATAAGAGACATATATATAATAAAATAATGTATATGGACTCATTACACAGAATAGGTTAGCCCCTAGAAAGGCACAAGGACTTGTTATATGTGTTGTAATGTTGGTTTATAATAACACTCACCATTTTTTTCCCGTGGGTTTTTGTATGTGTGTAAGGCGACTAAGTGTATTGGGGCTTTAAAGTGACTTTTGGGCGTTGGGGTTTATGGCTGAATACTTATGTCAAAGACACCTGCGCACACATGTCTAATAATCATAAATATATATGGAAATATACAATCGATCGTACAAAGTGTCGATCGATAGTCTCTGTCTACCCTAATGGGAAATAATGACGTTAGAATATGTATGTTATGTATATATGGACATATTAGGCTGCGTACAGCTTAGAACAGCACTACCAAATTTCTTCTCGCGTGTGGCCTACGAGGCGACTAATGGCGTATGGGGGCTTTTAAAGTAGTTTTTGGGTGATGCGTTTGGACCCATCTCAAAACAACCTTTATTTTCTTTACAATATTTTCCTCACTCAATTTCAAAAAATGGCTGTGGAATTTCTTATTCTGAAGGCACTACTTATTTTTCGTATTTATAGCCGACAATACATGTTTGTATGTACATATTACACAGATCAAGTTAGCAGTCCTAGAAAGGTATGACCTTTAGGAAAATAATTTGACGATATAATTAATAATACGTAATAGTCATATAAATAATATCCAGGACTAAGATAATAGTAAAATCTATATAGGGTTAGCCGATAGTAAATTTTAAAATACAAGTTGTAAATACATTCAATTTGGCTCCGATAAGAAGCCTATACTATAAGCAATATTTATCTTCCTTCGTCTTCTATCTGTGGATATTTGTTAATAACATTGGACTATTTATCTTACCTCTATATTGTATACTTTTGTCTGTAAATACATACATACATAATACATATACATATATACTGTAAATACATATATACATATACTCACGGCTATAGATCCCTAGAAGGGGTAGCCAGAGCTAAGGAATTGGAAATCCCTCAGCCACTTTTGGAAGTTGCGTGGGGAAAAGATTGTGAGATAAAGGTTGTTGGTGATGGGTCTCCAACCGCATCGCCCAAAAATCCCAAAAAGCCCCAATACGGTTAGTTGCCTCTTACGTACACCCACCGGAAGAAATAGGGTATTGGGGTAGAATACTAAGCCGACACTACACAGCAAATTGTCTGTAAATCTTCCTAAGAAAATGAAATAAATTTAAAAACTTAAAACCGCAATTTAATAATTCTTCATTTCAATAAAATCGAAATATGAAGAAAACAAAGAAATTTAGCTTAATTAAAGGAGGCTGGATATCATACGAGAACTATTCAATGTTTCTACTTCGTATGTTGTCCGGTGACTATTATTTATTTATTTACAAAACCTATCTATTTGCTGAGCGCTATCTCTTTTATTCGTAATTAGCTAATGAGAGTTCCGTTCACACGAACATAGTCCAGT
Source organism: Bedellia somnulentella (assembly GCA_963576735.1). NCBI lineage: Eukaryota > Metazoa > Arthropoda > Insecta > Lepidoptera > Bedelliidae > Bedellia > Bedellia somnulentella. Next base: position 4,842,729 of record OY755173.1, on the reverse strand, counting down.
ATTATGTGACAATATATTAAATATCCTACTAACAAACATTATAACACTAAACTTGAAGTTTTGTATTTATTTTAAATATATTATTTAGGTGTTGGGTATCTCCACAATAGAGTTGGATATAAAATGGTGCAATAGTAAAATCTACAACAGTTTTATTTGTGAAATATAGTTTTTTATCACATCCAAATCATTAACCGAAGTGTAAGTAGTTTTAACTAAATATTAAGTAACCATTCGACTTCAAAAAACAATGAACAAAACTTTTTGTTTTGAAATAAGTGTTTTTTTATTATATTTTTTATAAAACCTACTCGTCATTCGTCCGCCTGAAAGCGATCACATACAGCGACAACGCTTGCAATAATGAGCAACTTACTAACTAAACTATGTAAAACGATAAAATGTACTTTTAAAAATTATACAAGATAAGTTAAGGGTAATAGAAATCTTAAAATAATTAGCAATAAAATAAAACAATGTTAAAAACTGGAACTCATGATGTACACGATACAGTACTTTAAAATAGTCTCACCTATTTTAAGGCAATTCGGTACAACTAATTTATTGACCTCAAAATCTGGCTACAAACACACAAAACTATATTGCCTAATATGGACATTCCCTATCTATCTGCTCTCGCACAGTGAGGTGCTGCATAATGGAGTAAGAGTACACGAACACGTACAATAAAGCTAGAAAAATAACAAACAAATTTACCTTAGAGGACATCCCCGATCTTTCTGCGCTCGCACAAAGAGGTGTTGCATGATGGAGTACAATTACACGAACACGTAAAAACAGTCTTTTTTAACGTACAATCAATCGCGATTTTAAATCTCAAGTTTTTAATACAAAAGAAAATTTATAAAGTCTCACGTTTTCAAGTCAACTAGGTGTCTCTAATTTATGGACCAAAAAATATATAAAACTAAATTACCTTAGGAGGACATTCCCGATCTTTCTGCGCGCGCACAGTGAGGTGCTGCATGATGGAGTACGAGTACACGAACACGTACAAACAGTCTTCGTCGTCGTAGAAACTGCACAGGTATTCGCCTTTGGATTCGTTTGCTGCAACAATTTAGATTATGTAAAGAATTGTTATGAATGTGGTGAAGGTAGGGGATTATTCAGAATTATACAAGTTAAGTACATGTTTATTTCTGAAAATATACTAATTCTTACTCCTTGAACAAAAGGGCAAAACAGATGAAAATATGTTAACCATACTTACGCCGGTTTTGGGCAAACTAACCAAACTAAATTGAAAAAGCTATTCGGAGACAAGCTAGCTAAATTGATTCCTGTAATTACGCTACGGAGGTATTTTTCAAGGTGATTAAAGGTTGTAAGTGTCCATGTTGGTAATCTCCGGATCAACCACCTTAATGTTCTTTTAAAGTTAGATAACCATATAAATATTGAAGGTCAGATGCTATCCCGGTTAGCTTATCTCATTTGACACGAACGTTATGGTAAAGTTTGACACTAAAAGACGTACGGAGATCTATTCTAAGGTTTTACCATGCGATCAATTTAGAATAGAATAGAATAGAATAACTCCTTATTGTACATCAAACACAAATTTACAAAAGAAATTATCATACAGTTTACAGTGAGGTACAATCGGCGGTCTTATCGCTAAAAGCGATCTCTTCCAGACAACCTTTGGAAGGTGAGATCGGTAAACTAGTTATCTGGGTAGATGCACAAAACAAGCTTACTTTAAAACTAACTTATTTAATTGAAATAATTAAGTGTAAGACTTTAAAAAAGTCATTCCGACCACTAACTAAAAGAAATTATGAAAAGTGAAAACAATCATATGTACTAATCGTGTAATTAGTTTTTCACTGCTTAAGACCTGCATACGATATCTAAGTAAAAATTGAAATGTTTTGTTTTCGATACTTCTTGTCTGATTCTAAGACAAGATCTTTGTTTTTTTAGTTCATTACTCCCCACACTAACCCACGAAAATGGACCTTCCTGTGTACGACTCCGCATGTTCAAACGAAATGCATAGCTGGTACACAAACCGAGTACAGTAAGATGCCAACGTACCAATGATCTTCCCCTCCTCTACAATAGGTTGCAGTGTGCAGTTGCCGCACTGTTCCCCGGCGGGCGCGTCCGGCTGCCACATCGGCCCGCGCTGGTGAACCTCGCATAATACGCAGTCTTTGAACTCCTTGCATTTACCCGTGCACGACTGGAACGAATATACCGGTTAATTAATATTTGTGATCATGATCACCGATATAGGAAACTAGGGTAAAGTGGTGTGGAAATTTGGCTAATGTAGTTTATTGTATTATGAAAGCTGAGAGCTGTGTAGTGTCGGCTTAGAATAGCACTACCCCATTTCTTCCGGTCGGTAAGAGGCGACTAACGGTATGGGGCTTTAAAGAGATTTTTGGGCGATGCGGTTGGAGACCCATCACCAACAACCTTTATACATACATACATATACTCACGGCTATAAATCCCTAAAAGGGGTAGCCAGAGCTAACGATTTATAGACGTGAGTATATGTATGTATGTATGAGAGCTATCATACATACATACATACATACATACATATTCTCACGCCGTTAGTTCCCATTGGGGTAGGCAGAGACTATCGATCGCCACTTTGAGAGCTATCAATGATGACATATCTATACTAATATTGTAAAGAAGTAAACTTTGCAATTTTGTTTGTTTGTAAGGGATAATCTTCAGAAATTCAGAACAGGATCGGTTCAGTCGAAATCTTTCACAATATAAGCTACACTATTCAGGTGTGCTATAGGCAAGTATGCAATCATGCTTAATACAGCGTTGTACGCAAGTTAATACGGGGTGAGCAGTGATTGAAATAAGCTGACTGATTCAGGATTTGAACCCACGCCTCTGCATATTAGGTAGAAACATAAGGAAGTTATTACTTATGTTAAGCAGATACTCAAATTCATTTCCTCCAATCCATGAGTAAACTCGCAGATTATACCAAATGAAATACCAATAGGTGTAGAAACTCACCGGACAGTTTTCGCAATAGTCTCCAAAGTACTTTTGTTCATCCTTTACGTTGCACACACACTTGCCGCAAACGCACACACCATTTCCGCTGCAGATTTTGCCGTTTACTGCAATGAAACAGAAAGTTACAATGTGACCGGCAATATATTAAATAATGTACATATAATGTCTAAGCTAAGTGAAAACGTTTTTTATTCTTTCTCTGGGTTTGTTTAGATGTTAACTATATATATTTCTAACTACTAAGCCCTTGAAAAAAGTATTTTTTTTACCAGCACAGTGATCTTTACCTATTATATTATTAAATTATACAGTTATTTGATTGCGCCCTAATTGACACACTGCACTGAATATAAACTGCATGAAGAGTAAGAAATGGCTAAAACGCATAGTTATTTTATGGTCTCCTTCACCAATTGCATTATTGACGTTTAAACAAACTTATGTATATTTGTAAAAAGAGGGTCAGCTAAGTAACGAGAAACACGACAAGAAGTACTGAAATAACGAGATAAATAACAAGGATCGTTTTTCTCTGGAACATGCATTATTTAAAAAATCACTTAAAAAGCCCCTAGACCCTTAGTCGCCTCTTACGATCACCCACGGGTAGAAATGGGGTAGTGTTATTCTAAGCCGACACTACACGGCACAGTATAAGGGTATAAGGGCTTTTTAAGTGATTTTTGGTCGATGTGGTTGGAGACCCATCACCAAAAACATTTATTATTACCATCTTTTCCCCAATTAACTTCCAAAACTGGCTGAGGAATTTCTCATTCCAAAGCTCTGGCTACCTCGTTAAGGGATTTATAGCCGTGAGTATATGTATGCATTATTTAAATGAGAGGAAACCAATAAAATGTTACTGCACTGATTAGAATATGAAAAATAAGGGAGAACTAATTAATTAGTGGCACTGAGTGAACTCCATTGTGTGTTATACGATTTGCAACATTAATCACGACTTGATACATATATTCCTAGAAACGCATTGCTTTGAATAATGATTTTGTGTACGAGAACTGTACTAAAAGTATCGGGAATGGAATATTTCCACTGTTCCTGTCATATTAAAATCTTTTTAATTAAAAACTCCTTGGTTTAAAAAATTTGATAACTCTCATTCATTAAAAAATGTTTTCGGTCTTGTCACAAGGTTTTGTCAAACTTGTTTAGCCGTTAAGAAAATGAAATGGACTCGAGATACTTCAAGAGCGATGATTTATTATGACTTTCGAAGTGACTTATCCCTCCTTTCTACGTGCCCAAACCATCTCAACATTCCTTTTTCAATTTTTTTTACAATGTAATTTTACACACCACACTTTTCACGAACAACACTATTTCTCACTCGATCTGTGAGGGAAAACATCGTGAGGAAACCCTCATGGCTAGGTTGTACTTAAACATGTGACAGTATATTCGTACAAAACGGTGATAGGCCTGCCTATTACACGAAAACACTGTCCAAGCAAAACATGGATACTCTGAACAAGTGATGTTTAGAAGTATTAGTACCTCATAGATATTATTATACTGCGTGAACGTTTGAGTCTTGCTACGAGACGTTTGAGTTTTTAGATTATTTTTGTTTACATGCATTCTATAAAATATTTGCATGTGTTTGGTAAACAGACATTGAGAATTTGTTTTCCTTGGACCGCAGTATGTAGCATTGTAAATAAAGTTCATCATTATATTGCTTTAAAAGAATAAAATAAAACATTTGCCTAAATTCATAACTCACAGGATATAGAGTGTGTGTGTGTGTTTATACAGAATAATAAGTGTGTAAGTGTACCTTGAAAAAAATCTCTACTTTTACCTTAACAATTGAGTTCACAACAAAGATCTAGACCAGCGAAAAAACAAAAAACTGTTAGGCAGCAAGGAACAATCCCCGATTAGTCAAAATAATAATAATATAAATAAATAATATCCAAATCAAAATAATTCTAAAAAAAACCCGTACCTCTAGACCGACAAGGCTCCTGACTCTTCGGGCACTGGCAGGCGGGCCCAGTGAAATCCTTGGTACACTTGCAAGCGCCACATTCGCAAACGCCGTTTTCAGGGCCTGAGCAGATCTGCCCTTTGTTCATGTCGCACGTGAAGTTGTCGCACTCGCAGTAGGTTCCTGATATCACCTGGAGGAGAAAATAAACGTTCGTCTTACTTTTATTTTTAAGAACTTTGTATAATAAAACAATTTTTCCGTCCGCGTAGACAATTTTATCACATTTAGTGTGGTTTTAGTGTCATTCGGACCGTCAGTACCGATCGCTCTGCGTGTACGTGATCCGTATTGATCGTCCACGTGTACCGTTTTAGTATCGTCCTGGCCACCACGGTGCACTGTGGAAAACGGTAGAACAAGAGCATATCGAAAATACTTTTTACGAATATCATAATTTGTCTAATATGGTTATTTTATTTGGTTCTCTAATAATTGTAATATAATATTCATTACGTTTTTTCACAAAATTGCACAAAATGACATTATTTTTGACGTGTAGAAAGTATATACAACATAGGAGTACCAAACTTATATCTTTGTGTACACGTATTTCAAAACCATATTGTGAAAGAAATATTTGCTACAGATATGCAGTATCATACATTTTTGGAAAGCTTATTTCATGTTTATTAGAATACATGTCTTTGATTTCTAAAAAAGCGACAAATGTATCAGTAGGTACTTAAAAAGTGACATACCATATTTTTCACTGATTTTTTTTTTTCGTCGAACGTTTTCATTATTACCCACGTCTCCCCACGCGCTACATTTTGTGTCAATTGATAGTCTATTCTATAACACAAGAAAAAAAAAATCAGCTGCGGATGTTTGCGGTTTTGGAAAATATCAGCAAGAATGTTATAAAGGACGGAACAGAAAATCGGTATCTTTTGCGGTGTACCACCGTTCAAAATTAATTAATATTCCTTGATAACGAGGGTATATTATCAAGTTTGCACTTATTTTGCGTAAAAATAAAAAAAAACAAAAAAAAAACAAAAAAAAAATTTAAAAAAAAATTTTTGAAAAAATTTGAAATTATACATTATTTGAATATCCACACCTTACTGCATATATGTACCAAATTTCATCACTTTAGGACAAAAACTCATGAAGTTATATATTTTCGATCCGATACCGACCTGTCTTGCCCACAGTGCGGTGTACAGAAGCGCGCTATATTATTCAAGAAAAAATAAATTAAATTGAAGCGAAGAAGAAAGTCTACATGGTTACCCTATAATGGAGCAGAGAGACAACGCGGGAGAATTCGTCACATTATATGGCAATTTGAGGGTAGATAAAACAATCTTTTTCATCAAGTTTGTTACAGAGGCATCCCACCCATCCCATCCCATCCCATTAACATCGTCAATCACTCAACTCGTGTCGACATTATATTCACGACTCGTCATGATTGTACAGGGCGGACGCGTTCGCTTCTCACGATACTAAAAACGCTCCTTGCAGAGGCGCACGGGCCGCGTTGCGAATGCGCCATGCGGTCGGCTACGAGCTGTCCGGTTCCTAAACCTACGACCTATTAATACAGATTGGTTTATACGGAGCGATCCGTACTGACAGTCCGCATAACATTAAAACCACGCTTTACTTGTCGTGACGATTTTAGGGTTTGACTTGTACTGGCTTGGCACGTGTAAGCAATCTGTAATAACTTGGTATAATCCAATATATGGCTATAATGGCTAAGTTCACTGACTTGTATCATAATGTATCATTATTGTATACCTTGGTGGGGTCGTCCATCTTGTTGCAGGTACACTGTCCGCAGAAGCAGGTGCCGCGGTTGGAGCAGAGCAATGTCTGTTATCATAGTGTTACCTTGGTGGGGTCGTCCATCTTGTTGCAGGTGCACTGTCCGCAGAAGCAGGTGCCGCGGTTGGAGCAGAGCAATGTCTGTTATCATAGTGTTACCTTGGTGGGGTCGTCCATCTTGTTGCAGGTGCACTGTCCACAGAAGCAGGTGCCGCGGTTGGAGCAGAGCAATGTCTGTTATCATAGTGTTACCTTGGTGGGGTCGTCCATCTTGTTGCAGGTGCACTGTCCGCAGAGGCAGGTGCCGCGGTTGGAGCAGAGCAATGTCTGTTATCATAGTGTTACCTTGGTGGGGTCGTCCATCTTGTTGCAGGTGCACTGTCCGCAGAAGCAGGTGCCGCGGTTGGAGCAGAGCAATGTCTGTTATCATAGTGTTACCTTGGTGGGGTCGTCCATCTTGTTGCAGGTGCACTGTCCGCAGAAGCAGGTGCCGCGGTTGGAGCAGAGCAATGTCTGTTATCATAGTGTTACCTTGGTGGGGTCGTCCATCTTGTTGCAGGTGCACTGTCCGCAGAAGCAGGTGCCGCGGTTGGAGCAGAGCAATGTCTGTTATCATAGTGTTACCTTGGTGGGGTCGTCCATCTTGTTGCAGGTGCACTGTCCGCAGAAGCAGGTGCCGCGGTTGGAGCAGAGCAATGTCTGTTATCATAGTGTTACCTTGGTGGGGTCGTCCATCTTGTTGCAGGTGCACTGTCCGCAGAAGCAGGTGCCGCGGTTGGAGCAGAGCAATGTCTGTTATCATAGTGTTACCTTGGTGGGGTCGTCCATCTTGTTGCAGGTGCACTGTCCGCAGAGGCAGGTGCCGCGGTTGGAGCAGAGCAATGTCTGTTATCATAGTGTTACCTTGGTGGGGTCGTCCATCTTGTTGCAGGTGCACTGTCCGCAGAAGCAGGTGCCGCGGTTGGAGCAGAGCAATGTCTGTTATCATAGTGTTACCTTGGTGGGGTCGTCCATCTTGTTGCAGGTGCACTGTCCACAGAAGCAGGTGCCGCGGTTGGAGCAGAGCAATGTCTGTTATCATAGTGTTACCTTGGTGGGGTCGTCCATCTTGTTGCAGGTGCACTGTCCACAGAAGCAGGTGCCGCGGTTGGAGCAGAGCAATGTCTGTTATCATAGTGTTACCTTGGTGGGGTCGTCCATCTTGTTGCAGGTGCACTGTCCACAGAAGCAGGTGCCGCGGTTGGAGCAGAGCGGGCCGCTGGTGTTGTTCCGCGGGCGGCAGCCCCGCTCCTGGTCCGCGCCGCCGCCGCCGCCGGCCGAGCACTCGCACGCCTTGCCGAACCGGCCGGGCTCGCACACGCACACGCCGCACGCCAGCTCGCCGTAGCCGTGGCAGACGGCTGCGTTGCGTTCGTAAGCCTGAATGAGGGTTACTTTATTAGTTTAGGCTTAGAAGTTCGTATGTCGGCAAAGAAATGAGAAAGAACTGTGGTAACTCATCAAGTTATTTCCGATCTTTTGAAAACCCATCCGAAGCGACGCATTCTACTGAAACACCTACCGCTGGATTATCAACAGAGTATTTTAAGCAGGAAAACATACCAACTATTCCTCAGAATATTCAAATAAAAAATCGCGTCTTATATTCTGAGATAGAGGCACTTACAGATTTCGTGGCAAGTACACCTTTTTCGAAGCAGAATAAATTATTTAAAACGAGGTTTATGTGTGTGGAAAAGTGTATTACAGCATCGTCAAAAACAAACGTCGTTATAAATATCGTCAAAATCACTTCTACAAGCTCTTCAATAATATAGTTTGCAATAGAATTGCTGATTTTTCAACTTACGACTATAATGGCAGATTGAATCTAGAACGGCGATAGGCCTGCCCCCTATCACGTGAGTACACTGTCCATGCAAAACGTGGGTACTCTGAACACCAGGTGACAAAGTCACGTGATGTTCAGAAGTATTAGTACCTCTGCCAACCCCTTCGGGGATATTCGGCGTGAACGTTTATGTTTATGTTATGTTATGTTATGAATCTAGAACCATAACAACTTGATCACAAGGGTTTGCACTCCATTTATTCAATTCAACTATTATTGTCCATACAAATCCAAGTATAACTTACATAATGTCCAGGATGTTCGCAAGGGCAGTCACACAGCATATCCAACTGTACAGTGAGACTCTCCGAAATACCCACGGGGTGGATCTGGAACACCTGCTTCCATTCGCGAGGGTCTTTGGGACACTCCTTCAAGGTGATCTCTGCTGTGAACTGAACTACGTCGCCCACCTGAAATAATTATAGCACTATAGATTGGAAAAAAAATCTGAGATAGAGATTCTGATATTTAAGATAGTGTTAAAGTAAAATCTGTGTAACGCAGACTTGGAATAGTACAAGCTCAGTAAGCGACTAAGGGTACTGAGCGTTTTTAAATGAATGTTGTATGGCTGCACACAATTCACCAGGAATCTAAACTACTTCCTAACTTCCAAAAGTGGCTGAGGAATTTCTAATTCTATAAGACTATCCTTAATGGTTTATGGGATTTACAGATGTGGTAATAAGTAAATATGGTGATTTAAAGAGTTTGTATATCTGGGAAGTTTGTTTACAAGGGACGGAAAATGCGAGGAAAATATTGAAAGGAGAGTTAAAAAGGGAAATGCGGCAAATGGAGCCATAAACAGTCTAATGTCGAGCCAGTTCCTGTCTGAAAAGGCGCGAATGGCAGTTCACAATGCTGTACTGGTTCCTACGCTGGTTTATGGTAGTGAATTTTGGGCATGGCCAAAGAGGCATGAAAGTAGAGTGAATGCAGTGCAAATGAGATCCCTCAGAAGTATATGTAATATAAGGTTGTGCGACAGAGTGAAAAATAGTGTAATTCGTGAACGTTTAGGTGTGAAAGATGACGTAGTGTGCAAGATAGAGAAAGGAATGTTAAGGTGGTTTGGGCACATAGAGGATGGATGACAGTAAATTGGTGAAAGAGATCTATAGAGCCAACATGGAAGGTAATGTGAGTAGTAGACGACCACGGAGGACACATTTGGATCAAATAGAAAATGTGCTCAATAAGGCAGGCGTCCGAAGTATGAAGAATAAAAGAGCATGTATGAAAAGATTGATGGATGTGAACGAAGCCAGAAAGGTTTGCCATGATCGTACAAAGTGGCGATCGATAGTCTCTGCCTACCCCAATGGGAACAATGGGCGTGAGTATAAGCAAGTAAGTAAGTAATTTAAAGTAAAATATTAACTTTTATAACATCTACATAATCTTAATGGCTTTTGCATGCAGGTTGCATGAGATATGAGAATTGAGATACTGGCAGACTTTTTTATGAATAATCTGTCAGTTTCTCACTTCTCACATGACATACTCGTTTTGACAAGCAAACTTTTTTATATTTTGACTTACCTTCAGTCCATCGCACTTATTAGTTTGGATGACATCATTCTTGTTACCGAGACACGACGAGTAGTACACCACTTGGACGGCGTTCGAGGAGTTGTCTCTCATCTCTACCGTGGAAGATATTTTCTGCGAAGTTAATTGTATGTTTTAAAAAACACAGCATAGTAGATGCGAATATTAAGATTCTTTATATAGGATCAAGATAGAAATATCAAAAAATATTTTTAAAAATATCATACAAATCGAACTCTTACACGTACAAGCAGATCTCATTAATTCTTCTAATCTGATAACACCCGCTTATAAACTTCTGATTACCAGATTACTAATTCCAAAATTCCTCCCTCTCGGATAGTGATTTCGACATGTCCAGAGCACACGCAAATTACGCGCATCCGGACATGCCTTACTTTCAATTTTACGCACAGGAGCCATGGACTGCCACATTCATAGTCTTTCATACGTAGAAAAGGAAGTAGTATTAGTTACACTATAACTCCCGACCAGAGATAGATTTAAATGTGCCAAGTTGTGGAACTTCTTTGTCCTTACGGATTGTTTCCACATACAGACTATCTAGCTTGAACACGCTGATCTGACGTCCCATTCTGATGAAACCCATTAGATACATCATCTACAATTCCTGTAACAATATAACTTACATCATACTGCTGTTTGACCAACTCGACCACATTTTCAGAGTTGCCACTAAGTACTCCAGAGCTGGGCCCTCAATGTGCTTGCTCAATTCCTCATACACACTGATCTGGCTGATTCTCTCATTCTGATCACACCCACTTACAAAATCATCTAACAATTACTATTATAAATCACTTACATCATATTGCTGTTTGACCAACTCAACCACATTGTCGGAGTTCCCACTAAGTACTCCAGAACTGGACCCCTCGATGTGCTTGCTGAGTTCCTCATATACACTTATCTGACTGCTAGTAACGGCGAAGATCAGGTTCATTGCGTTTTCTCGGGCCTGGAATTAAGGTGGTTTTTATTATTTAGATCGACTATAATAACATTAGAGGATGTAGTGTAAAAACGGAAGGAAGAAACTTTCATAAAAATGGAAGTAATAATCCAACTACTTATGACTGGACCCTTAATATACACTGAAAAGTGCCCTATCCCTAAAATATAACAGTGAATTGAAACTCTTACCTTTAGATTAATTTGCGAAATACTGGGATAGTCCTGCAGTGTTGAATGAGTATAGATATCATTCTGCATGTGACATTGTCCGTCGTTTGGCTGAACTATTCCACCAAGCTGAAACATAAATACCCTATATATATAGTTGTCTTGGAAAATTATTTAAAATCCTGGTGCACAAGAAATCTAATGATGCATTTTTGACATTGCAGTGACTTGGATTGGTGGATCAAAATGCTTTTTAGCTTAAAATATCACTGTGAACAAGAGTTCTATTTAAGATTAGGTTAAAACAAATTCATCTGTAGGGAACTACGATTGCTTTCCATTTTCCGTGAAAGAGAAACACCTAATGATCACAAGCATTAAAATAAAAGTATTATATTATTGTCTAATCTAACCTAGTCCAAAACTAAAAATGATATCATAATTTCCAACTTTGATATGTGAGGTAAAGTTAATATAGTTGTAAAAGAAAAAAATGTTGCTTCGTCAATAAATATTGCGGAGGAGTACCTTGACAGGTCTCTCATGTGAAGTATTGCTCACCAAGCCCATGGATAAGGCAGCACATGGCCGGTCGTCGTATTATCTTTGAGGGAGTTTGTAGTGAATGTCTATTGGCTAAAAATAAGGAGGATCATGATACCTTTCCATCCCTAGCACAGTGGAAACCTGCGTCAGACGAGAACACTAGAAGCCTCCTAGCCAGCTCTCTCCATCCTATTTGAAAGATGTAACCAGACACGTCTAATAATGATGATGACATCTTACCTTTCCATCCCCAGCATAGTGGAATCCGGCATCAGGCGAGAACACCAGCAGCCTTCTGGCCTGCTCCCTCCATCCTATTTGTTTAATGTTACCGTACACTTCTGACGATTATGATGATAGCTCACCTTTCCATCCCCAGCATAGTGGAATCCGGCATCAGACGAGAACACCAGAAGTCTCCTGGCCTGCTCTCTCCATCCTATTTGTTCGCGGCACACGATGGCTTGCATGATCGCGTCGAAACCTCCTTCCGGGGCGTCAAGGTTGCCAGACACTTCGGCTTTGGCTACGGCTTCCTATACAATTTATTTAAATACATTAGTTCTCGCTTGAATGGAAAGAAACTATAATTTATATTCATTCATTAGCTATACAGTGTGTCCAGTAAATAAACGTCCAACCGTTAACCACCAATAGAGGACCCTGTGAAGTGCCCGGAAATGCAATTTTTTTAATTTTAGAAATAAGCCAGGTTTAAGTTGTTTTTTATTTTTTTAAATTCCTTTGGGCTATTTTGTTATGGTAAGAGGGCAAAAATAGGGATATCGGCATATTTTTTTTTTATTAGACTCCTAATGAAGCAAAGAACAGCTTGGTTAGCAAAAATTGAGGATTAGAGGAGAATTGGTTAGCAAGAGGAGGACAACTTAAACCTGGCTTATTTCTAAACCAGGTTTAATATAATAAAAAAAATGCATTTCCGGGCACTTCTCAGGGTCCTCTATTGGTGGTTAACGGTTGGACGTTTATTTACTGGACACCCTGTATATAAGCCTGTGATTATTTGATTGTATATCTGGAAAGTTTTTTCTAATGATTAGTATGAGGAAGACATCGGAAAAAGAGAGAAAAAGGTTTTCTGCACACTTCGTAATTGCAAATTGGTTCTACATATATCTTTCACCAATTCACTGACATCCATCATCCTCTTTAATTTTAAACACTTAATAAAAATAAATAAATACTGATTATGCATGTATTTAAGTTAAACTTACATTAAAGAAATCAGTGTCTTTGCTGAGGGACATTTGATTTTTGTATCCATATGGTGCTGCGCAGAAGTCGCAAGGCTTTTCCAAACTGAAAAGATAATAACAAAATGTTAACGTATAATAATGTCATGCTTTGAGGCTTTAAAAAAACTTGTGTATAAAATGCATCGCTTTTAAATCAGCAAATAAAGTAAAAGCGAATAAAAAGTGGTACGTTTAACATAGTTTGTTCATCGACATAGTAGCGCTTCAGAATAGGAATCCTTCAGCTACTTCCTGAAGTTGAGTAAGTAAAAATTTGTAAAAAAAGGATAGCTGTTGGTAGATCTCTTGATGTGGCTACATAATACACCAGATACACAGAGACCCAAAGCCATAAGTCGCTTCCCATGACTCTCGCGGGTAGTTATAGATAGGTACTTTTTATTTTATATTTGTTCTTATTGACAGCTGTCCCATAACATCACATCTTTTAATGCACAAGCTATAGCTAAAAAGTAAACACAATAAAACTTACTTCTTAGGAACAGTAGACACGTAAGGCATGACAACCTTATCGACGAAGGATCCGTACCCGATGCGGAAATTGGAGGTGATATTCCTCATGGTACTGGACAACTGGGTGCCCAGGGTACTCAGCTTGTCTCGGTCGTTCTTCATAGAACGTGACAGGTCCATGAGATAGTAGAGATCGATGGGATAGTCTTGGGCTTGTGAGTATGCTACGTCCAGTTTTTGCATTTGATCTGGAGGGAATGATGCAGACAATATTGGTATTAGTTTTAGCCTATATTTGAGTACTTTCTAGTTATTTTGTTTAAAACTTAGGTGACACCAATTTAGGTTAAATTTTTGGACTTGTTTGCTTTAAATCAGTAGGCTTTAAGAGTTTACATTTGCGTAGAATGTCAAGGAATTGAACAGATCCCCATATGCATTATTTTCATTAGAATGTTTAGGCGATAGGCTTGCCCCCTATCACGTGAGTACACTGTCCATGCAAAACGTGGGTACTCTGAACACCAGGTGGCAAAGTCACGTGATGTTCAGAAGTATTAGTACCTCTGCCAACCCCTTCGGGGATATTCGGCGTGAACGTTTATGCTTATATACTTATAATGTTTGATAACTGTCGACGTATCATTTTATTGCTATTTAACTCATTTAACATCTATTTCAGATAGCTTATATTATACCCTGCACTTTTATAAAGTTCAGTATTGTCTTAATACGCCACGAAAAGTATGTCAAGAGTGTTACGACTGAGAAGAAGAATTACCTTAACATAAATGCTGCCCCTGAAAGATCATATGAAGATATGCGTAGCAATGATCATATACAGCAAATAACTTACGCATCCGTAGTTTAAGCGTGACCCGTTGTGGTTTGACCTGCACGAGCTCGTCGGCCGCCGCCCCCGCTGCCCCCGCCTCCCCTGCGAACCCTCCTGCCGCGCCCGCCGCCCCGTACGATCCGGATCCCCCTTTGGTTTCCTCGTAGGCTGACTCGCTGTAACCTCTGCGGCCACCTGGATGGATTGTGGTATTTTGAAATGATATGGATTGTTGTAAATCATCAAAAGGATGAGTACTAACACTTCTTGACATTACGTGACTTGGTCACTTGTGAGGTCATCAGGATGGTTCTAGTCAGTGTTAGCAATATTGACAAATAAATTTGACTTTAGGAAAGATGCAGAGATGGAGGCTGGACAATCGATGTAGCACATCAAACTATACGTATATTATGCTCATGCCATAACTTAAATGTCAAGATACATCTATACCTATCCCATGAAAAAAATTGGCTCGTATGTGTAGATTTATTGATAGCCTCGATCTAATAGTAACATCAATAACCAATAATATTAGCTGTTTATGACTTTGAATGCTCATAGAATCATTTCCAATTATTAGATATTTCATAAAATATATCAATTCTAGGTCCCAAGTTCGTTTCCGTGGGATTTTCAGTAATTCTTCTCTTAGCTTCGATCAAAGAACCTAATTTCAGACATGTGTTCAACCTAATTCAGTAACGAAATAACAGAAGTGACAGACAGGGTATTACATCGACCAATTAGCACAAGCAACTACTTAAAAGTACTAGTACTTAAGTAGCAGCACTGAGTCACAAAATTTTAACTACCAACATGTTAAATGTTGTTTTTATTATATAAGTAATCCTTTACTTACGGCTTTATTCTTAAAAAATAAATAATATCGTAATTAACCTGTACTGTATTGTACAGCAAAAGGATAGATTTTTTAAAAAGTTTGGAATGGTTTGAGAATTAAAAGATTTTGTTTCCAAAGTCAAACGCCTATTGTTAAGAACGATACATTAAACCTACATTACATATTACTTAAGACGAAAATAATATGATTCTTATATAGTCATAAGAAGGATCATAACTTCGAAATAATAAAACCGAAATGAAGGATGCGCTTCTTATACACATTTAAGAATTCTAGACAATATTGTTTTAACTATATTACGAATAATAAATAACATTTAAAAAAATACAAACCTCGACTCAATTCCCTATTATCTTTCGTGTCAATAATTCGCTCATTGTCGGGGTCATAAATGAATTCCTCAGCGCAGCCCCCCGTGCCAGATTCCAAAGCCGGGTTAAAGCACCGGGGCTCCTTGAAATCCGCTTGGAAGCACCAGGCGCAGCTCGCCGTCCGTATACAGTCGCTGCAAGTCATTTTGCTCGAACACGGGTTTTGTGCTAACAGTTGCTCGGCTCTCTGAGCCTGGCATGCCACTAGCATGCATGCTAGAAGCCCTAAAGGAAGAAGCAACGAATGTTGCATTTTGTTGTTTGTGTTTGTTGCTTGTTCAGATCCAAATCTGTAAAGAAATAGTTACATACATACAGAAATAGTTACATGCAGTTACACAAGAAAGGGTAGACAAAACTTGAAAATGAGAAATTCCTCAGCCGGAAGTTTCGTAAGGAAAAAGATTGTAAGATATAAGTTGTTGATGACCGGTCTCCAATCGCATCGTCAAAAAATCCCATTAAAAGCCCCAATAGCCTTAGTCTTTCTTAAGAACAATTACGGAAAGAAATGCTGTCGTCATATTCTAAGCCGACACTACACAGCTATAATACGAAGCTACAAAGAAATAGTTCATTCATCTAAATGTGTGCACGTGTGGTGTGTAGTGGTGACCGGTTGGCGCTCACCTGTAGGCGTACCGCGAGAAAGGGCGCCCGCCCACGCCACGTTAATGAGGCCACGGCGCACGCTCTCTCAAATCCACCTCAGCCGTCTATCACTCTATTGTATCACTGCTGGGTCAATCTACCCGTCTAGTAGGTCAACCGACACAGACACTCTTATCACTATAGTAAACCTACTCGGTTGACTACAATATCGATTTGACCAACCATTATGTTGCACCGGAGAGATAAACGAGCTGTTGACATTTGGAAATCCTTTCACATTCACGTAACACAAGACAGTTCTGTTATTAACGAAGTTGTTTCAGCTTGGGATGTATAAGATATGCAACGGTGGAGTTGTTTTAATGTTTATTTGAAGTGCAGCTGCGATATAGTCGAGCCGGTGCGGTGTGCGCTGCGCAAACACACGGCGGAGCGGTCGCGGAGACTGACTAACGTTGTCTTACATTGCTAACAGCTGTGCGTCATGCGTCAATAATATTTACTGCATCATTATATGGCTTTCCCGACACTGCTTTATCATGTACATCACACATACTTATTTTTAGTTCGGTCACTAAAACAAATAACCGAACCATTGTGATAGGGTTATGTATGAGATCGGTTTAAAATAGCACAACTATTTATTTATTTATAACTTTTTGTAGATAAGATGCAAAAAACAAGCTTAACATAGATATGACTTAATAAAAATATATATGCTGAATAGTATGTGTTAATAGCACAAACAGCATTGGTGTTGAATAATTCGTCAAGGTGTCATAAAAACCGGTGTTCATTTGTGTAGGTCATTGGTGAGTCGGTGTGCTTACGTCATTTTCAATAAAGCGATGATTCAACTAAAGGATGCTTGATACCAATAAAATCACATCCGTTGTTCGATTATTTATTGCAAAGTGTAAACATAAACAGGGAACAATAAAGATATTCAATTATTTAAAAAGAGCTTATTCCATTACACTTTGTCGTTGCTGAATTCAGACGTCCTTCGAAGTTACTGCCGCAGACGCTTGTTATTCCACTACACAAATTTCAGTTTGAACGTTATTCCACTAGTCTGAATTCAGATTCTGTGGCTTTCAGACGTCTTCATTCAGACAAATGGAATAAGCTCTAAAGGCTATAGAACAAGATAACGCTGCCGTATAATGACAAATTTATAAAGTTTTTTTAATTCCAGCACTTATTAATATAATGATTCTTTAGTGGTAATAATGAAATAAGCATTTGCAATGTATAACAGTATACACATTTTGGAACGGATCGAGGAGTAATTATTTTTGTTTCTTATTTGGGGCGTAAGTTAAGAAATTGTTTTCATTTATCGAGAGCATGCGAGCAAGCAAGTAGCTAGAGCTGACAATGTGATAATGTGTTTCTATCTTCATTTGATATTCGACATACTATAGAAATTTTCTGGTGCTTAATGTCGATATACCAAGTTTAATGAAGTCACTATTACAAGCTGATAAAAAAAAATATTGGAACACCAGCTATTGTAGGTCAATCAAAGCCAACTGGTTTAGAAGTTATTAAATTGAAAACATTCAGAGGAACGAGAAATAGTTACAACTTTCAGCGAGGGAGGGTAGAATTTAATAACCTTAGGAGTTGGTAATCGGTATGAGTATCACATGCACGGTTAGCACCGATACTGTTTTGTCTACATTCGGACAGAGTTCTTCAAATTTAAGGTGTTTGTAGTATGAACATTTCTGTAAATATGTATTTGCTCACGGCAATGTTTTAAAAAGATGTAGACAGTTAGTCTTCTTCATTCGTTTTCGGCAACCCCTGGTATTTAGGTCGTACATCACCGATAAGATAATAAGTTATGGTTATTTTACCCAGAGACGAAAATGAGTTACTGTAACTAAAAAAAAAATATTTTTTGTAACATTGAGTTCCGGCTCGTCTAATATGATTTTTGGAAGTTTAAACATAGGTAGCGCAACTTCTTCTACTTTTAATCATAGAGCGCCATGTTTTTAACTCTATTCTTTCATTGCTTACGAATACATCGTTTTACGTAAAATAGACACACATAAACTCGGTTAATAAAAGAAAAAATATATTGAACGCTTTAATCTAAATTTTAGATTTATTAAAAAAAGGTATGGGGTTTCAGCCACATCGAAAATAAATGCTTCAATGTTTATAACGAAATGACGAAAGGCACTTACGCGTACACCTCTTTTAAATAATTTTATTTATTTATACCGGACATCTTTGCAATACCTTGAATTGAACATACATATTTAGTCTACGAAATTTGGAGACCATTACAATTAAAGAACATTTCTAATCTATTATACAGTTCAGAAATCACTAAGCTTAAAGCATGCCTTAGATACCAAACAAATTCTGAGTCAGTAGCTATCGTTAGAAAATGCCGATATCCCACAATCCATAGTATTTAACGGCATCGAAGATTGAGCAAGTTTCCTTGTATTGACAGTATTAACGGTTGCATGTACGGTACGCGTACGGGGTGCAGTGCACGGTTATCGACCTCCCCGGAACTGAACTGACTGACGGAGTGACGAGACGCCACCCCGTCGCCCTGGCGCGCCTTATCAGACAAACTAAATATGGAACACGGGTAAAGATCTGTTCACATGAGTTGAGATAAGCGTGTCGATATTATCTTACTATTTCTCTTGGAATATTTAAATGCATACGTATATCCAAGGTTATAATTCCCCAAAAGGATAACCTTTCAAATTTAGAGACTCCCAGCCACTTTTGAAACTTGAGTGGGGAATATAAAGATTGTTATTGATGGGTCTGCGGCCGAATAACCCAACAATCACTTAAAATACCCCAATTCTCTAATCCGCCATTTACGACACTCGGTGATAGAAATAGGTTAGTGCTTTTATAAGCTGACACACATCAATATAATATCTATTTCATGGAGTTATAATATGAGCCGTTGGTGTTACTCTCAGGTTTTTACCCTCGATATAGTATTAATACATATTCATTTAGTTTAAACTTCAATTACTTCATTTGTTTTATGGTTAATTGTGATTGTGTTTAATTGACTGTGGCGTGTAGTACCGGCTTAAAAGTCACTTCCCTTTTCTACCCACTGCGCTGTAAAAGGCGACAAAGGGTGTGGGGCTTTTTTAAGTGGTTTTTGGGCGATGCGATTGGAGACACATCACCAATGATACTTTATTTGTCTTGTCCCCTATCAACTTTCAAATGTGGTGGAAAAGTTTCCAGCTCTTAAGCTCTGGCTACCACTATTACTGCTTACTTCTACCTCTTTTCGGAATAGTGAGTTACCTGTAAATTCTTTCTCTTAAATATGGCAGGCATCAAACTTTACTTCTAAACATTTTTAAATGATTGGTAATAACAAGTGTAGTGTAGGCCTTAATTAAAAAACCAGTGTTTTGCCTGTTGGCAATAACAAGCTGAGTTAGGACTTAGTTTGTATATCCATAGCACTAATATTATTATTTTTAATGTTGTTTATATTTGTGCATACTATTATTGTTTTTGTTGTATGGTGTTATGTTAACATGAATAAATTACTAATGACTAAAGGATAAATAAAGGAAAGAAAAATCTCGACACAGGCGGGAATCGAACCCGCGACCTCGGGTATACGCCCCCGTCGCTCTGCCAATTGAGCTACCGTGTCAATGGCTGCCAGTGCGAAATTCTTCTATCCTTTGTTTCTTTAAGCTTTTAAGTAGTGTTGGCGTTCCCTACCTCCGAGCGTATACCCGAGGTCATGGGTTCGATTCCCGCCTGCGTCGGGATTTTCCTTTTCTTTATTTATTCTTTATTTATTAGTAATAATCCCCACATGAGGTTTTCATGAACAAAACATTCAAATTATGAATAAATAAGTTATTTTCAAATATCGCAATTGCTTCAAATATCTCAGCTTCCATCTAACCAGAAGACTACATGTGAGAGGATTATAGTAATAGAAAATAATTGAGATTAGTTCATTCGTTCATCAAAATAATAGTTTACTAAGTTTATGGATCATCTCATCTCTAATGTCATGACTAAGATCTATCTGGACATAGTGTACAGCTAAAAAACACGGGTACCAATAGCATTTGTTGTCTGCCATCAATAAAATATTCATGGGAACCTTAACATACCAACAGTAGTGAAATAAATAATTTAGATAAAAACTAATGTTAAGAGCTGAGTAGTGACATCTTTGAATAACACTAATACACATTTTTTTGTGGTTTTTGTAAGAGGCACCTTAGGGTGTAGGGGCTTTTTAATTAAGTGATTGTTGGGCAGATGCAGTTGGAGACCCATCATCAAAAATTTCACAGTATTTTCCCCACTCAACTTTCAAAATTGGCTCAGGAATTTTTAATTCTTAAGCTCTGGCTACCCCTTCTTGGGAAATATAGCCATGAGAATATTTATAAACAAAAACTATATATACTAACTAATTGACATCCAAATCAATTAAATAGTTAAAAATTTGATGCTACTCTCTGTTATCAGTAACTGAAGAGATATACTCTGCCATAGTCCAAACATGACAACAAATGATCATGTAAAATGAATAAACAAAAGGACTATCTAGGATGATGATAACAGTGCATGCTGCTGTTCTAGTTCCTATGATTACATATGGCAACAAATGTTGGGTGTGGCAGAAGAAACATGCAGAGAGAAGTGTACAACAATTGCAGTAGAGATGAGTTTCCTCACAAAAAATGATATGTTACATCATGTAATCAAGTAAGAATTAGTGTGGTTTGTGGAAGGTGCGGTGTGAAAGATGAGTAAAAAGATAGAAAACCAAAAATAAAGATGGTTTGGGCACATTGAGGGATATTTAAAAAAATATTGATAAGATGTATACATACATACACATATACTCACAGCTATAAATCCCTAAATGGGGTAGCCACATCTTTGGAATGAGAAATTCCTCAGCCATTTTTGGAAGTCACAGTCAGAAAAAAGCCACTACACCCTTAGTCGCCTTTTACGATCACCCATGGGTTGAAATGGGGTAATGTAATGTTATTCTAAGCCGACACTACACGGTATGAGATATATATATAAAACCGTTATGGATTGTAATGCCAGAAGAGGACAACTGAGACCACAGAGGACACTAGATCAAATAGAGAATGTACTCAAAAAGTAGGCATTCAAAGTCTGCAGAATAAAAGGGCATGTATGAAAAGAGTTTTTGTATATATAATGATTATACAAAGTGGCTATTGATAGTCACTGCCTACACCAACTAATAGAGTGACTGTACTATCTTGGAAATAAAATCATATGTGGAAAACAGAATGATTGTGTAATAAAGTGGATCATCCGGATCATCACCCAGCTGAGAATTTCCAAATGTATGACTATACCAATATAATGAATAGAAAGATGAGTCAGACAAGAAAAAATACTAATGAAAAGACTGGTGAAAAAAATAATTTCTATAGTAATAAAAGAAAACATCGAAATAAGTAAAACTTTTTTAAGATTGTATATTGTTAGGAGAATATTGGTTCTGTATTATGTCTACAGAATATTTAACACACCACCTAGAATGATGTCAGAATCTCAAAGCTAATATCATACATACAGATTTAAATGACAAGTAACCATGAATTATATGTTCCTCAAATAAATAACATATTGTCTTGTTTAAAATCTTTGTAAATCCAAGACGAGAAAGAAATAAGGCCATTGAGTGTGGGATGATCGAACATACGATACCATAAATAAAGCTATTCTAATGTATTGTGAAAAGAGAACACTCACCAGTCTTTAAATAGTTTTTGCCAACGTGAAACTTATGTTTTAATCACATTATACATGAATATTTACTAAGTTTCACTAAAAACACTGTAAATATAATTTTATCTTACGGCAGCACCAAAATCCTCAGAAATTATATTTGATTGAACGAAAACAAAAAGAACGAACTACGAAATGAAAACGACGAACTGAATGATTTTTATAACAGAACTGGGAAATTCGAACCACGTTTACATTATTTCACCTAGCCAGGCTTGCATGCACGCTAGTAGGTACAAACAGTACTCCTACTCACAGATTAAATATTAGTAGTAGCAGTAGTAGCTCCTATTCCTACCTTATGTCACGTTTACGTTAACAATTTTATTTATTTATTATTTATTACATTGGTCCAAGTTGATATACAAAGCACTCTATCCATGTTTATACATAAAGAAGTCTTATTGCAAGGCATTTCCAAATGGCATAGAAGCAATAGAGATTACACTATCCAAAAAGCAACCAAACTCGTTAGTTTGATGCTTGAACTCAATATATTAACTGGCATAACTCCTAGTGACATTGACGCTTGACTTTCAAGAATACAATAGTCTCCTATAGATTAGAAAACTTTTTATTGCACATCGCAGAAGAAATAACAACTAATGTCGCATTTACATCGGTCCCAGAAGATATCCAAAACACTCGGTTTAAGTTGGCCCAGTGGAAGATATATCCAAATCCAGGCAAGATGACAACAAGTGAAACTTCAAACGCACTTGGGGTAAATACCATTGACGTTTATCTTTGTTGCCATTTTAAAGAGCATATAATTTATTTCAGCCCATAGATGTCTATAGATAGACATAGTTCTCCATATCGACCGGTCTTTAGCTGTTCATGATAACTTTTAATAATTTTGTTAAAGACGTTGTTCCTTCTTAAAAATTGCTTACCTTATTATCATACCCACTACTGGGTTATACCTTGTACTCAGACACACTAATGAGTGTCAAATCATGGTGAAATCGTTATTTTTCCTGTTGTCCGCCAATGAGCCGCAACTCAAGAGTTTAAGAGTTTTGAGCACTTTAAATACAAAGAAGTAAACTTGCTTAATTTAAATATGCCTAAAGTCATAAAATTGTAGTCATATTATCAACCAACATAAATAAAATAGATGAGGAGAACAATTCAAAATACATGAAGTCTGAGATAAGGATTATTTTCCCATGAGTTTAGGTCTGAGTTGAGCCAAAGTTGACCGTATCAACCGTTTGCGGATGGAGACATTTATTCGTGCATGCAGCCGCTGCTTGTTGATTTATAAGTCGAATTCAATTTAAATATAAACAAAAAGTATAAAAAGAATCTGCCAATGTACGGTTTCCTTATATAATTTTTGTTATCAAAAATGACTGCCTCCGTGGTGTCGCGGTTAAGCCCTTGGTTTCAAGTACGGAGCTCTCGGGTTCGATTCCGGGGGGGGGGGGGGGGGTAAGCTCACAAATTTAATTTGTAAGATTAAACCCAGTTTGGATGGATATTGCAGGCCTGAATCACCTGATTATTCGTAAATTGAGATGCTTCCGTGCTTGGCACGCTAAGCCGTCGGTCCCGGCTACTATCACGGTAGTAGTCGTAAGTCTGCCAACCCGCAATTGGCCAGCGATTGGACTATGACCAAATCATCCTATAATTAGGGTAGGTTCGAGCCCCTTGGTGGGGACGTATATGAGCTGGGAGGACAATTTAAAATCATAAATTTTACTTTTTTCTACCCTTTTTTGGTTATAAATTATAATACATACATACATATTCTCACGCCGTTAGTTCCCATTGGGGTAGGCAGAGACTATCGATCGCCACTTTGTACGATCCTGGCAAACCTCTCTGGCTTCGTTTACATCCATCAATCTTTTCATGCATGCTCTTTTATTCTTCATACTGCGGACACCTGCCTTTTTTGAGCACATTTTCTATTTGATCCAAATGTGTCCTCCGAGGTCGTCCTCTACTAACATTACCTTCCACATTGGCTCTATATATCTCTTTCACCAATTTACTGTCATCCATCCTCTCTATGTGCCCAAACCATCTCAACATTCCTTTTTCTATCTTTCTTACAATATCATCTTTTACACCACACCTTTCACGAATCACATCATTCCTCACACGATCACATAACCTTACATTACACACTTTTCTGAGGGATCTCATTTCTACTGCATTCACTCTACTTTCATGCTTCTTCTGCCACACCCAACATTCACTGCCATACATAAGCGTAGGAACGAGGACAGCATCATGCACAGCCATTCGGGCCTTTTCAGACACCGACTGACTAGACATTAGACTATCCAGTGCTCCATTTACCGCATTACCCTTTTTCACTCTTCTCTCGATATCTTCATCACACTTTCCATCCCTAGTAAACAAACTTCCCAAATATACAAACTCTTTCACTTGTTCCACTTTCTTAATATTAATCTCAATCACGCATTCGGTCATATTCACCTCTCTCTCAAAAACCATAGTTTTTGTTTTATCCACATTCACCCTCATTCCCTTTTTTTCAAAAGACGCACATGCAATATTCATCATCTCTTGCAGCTCTTCCACCGATGATGCAAGTAGCACTTGATCGTCGGCATATAAGAGGCATTTAATGATGAATCCACCCATTCTCAATCCATAATCACTTTCACGCAACTCTGTTAAACAGTCATCCATGAACAAATTGAAGAGCCACGGGGAAGCTACACAACCCTATCGGACACCCCGGGAGATCCCGAACCAGTCAGTATTTTCCCCGTTTACTCTCACACATGCACTGAAATCCTCATAGAGTGATACCAGTGCACGTATAAGTCGACTCCCCAAACCGAACTTGGATATCACCTCCCATAAACACTTTCTTACCACCCTATCATACGCCTTCTCTAAATCAATGAAGGAGCAATACACCTTTCGGTTCTTAGCTAAGAACTTTTCGGTGATGCTCCTTAAAGAGAAGATTTGGTCCATACATCCCATTCCCTTTCTAAATCCTGCTTGCACATCCCAAATTTTATCATCCGTTTCATTCATCACTCTTTCAATCAAAACCTTTGCATACAATTTACCGACAATGCTGAGTAGGCTAATTCCACGGTAGTTTCTAGCCTCCTGGTGTGACCCCTTTCCTTTATATAAAGGCACAATTACCGCTTTGCACCAGTCTTGTGGCACTTTGCCACTCGACCAGCATTTTTGGAAAAGGAAGTACAACCAGGAAGCCACCACCCCTTTACCAGCCCTCAGCATTTCAGTGTTTATCCTGACATACCCTGCCGCTTTCCCTAGTTTCATACTTTTCATTGCTTTTATTATTTCTTCCATACTGATCTCACTGTCACTAAAGTCACCCATAACGTCGTTCCAATCAACATTACTGCTGATTGGCGAAGAAATGGATGAATCCTCTTTTTCAAACAGTCCCTCAAAATAGTTCTTCCATACTCGTCTTATGCTACTTTCATCCGTCGCCAATTAACCCTGTTCATCTCTCACAACATTCACTCTCGTGTTTTGGGAAACTCCCTTTTCTTTCCGGATATATTTCCAGAACAACTTTTGGTTATTCCGGAAATTATCTGAGAGTTTCCTCTCACACCATTCTATCAGATAACGCTTTTTCTTTTCTATTTTCTTCTTAACCTCATTCTTAACTCTCTTATATTCATCTTCACTATTCTTCACTACATCATCTGTTACTCTCGCATCCATTCGTTTACTAGCTTTAATCGCTAGTAAATCTAACCAAGCTTTCTTCTTATCTCCAACTGCCTCTTTCACATCTTTATCCCACCAACTTGTTGGTGGTCTATTTGTTCTTTTACTCAATCCACATACTTCCGTCGCACATTCAACTATTGACGATTTGAGCACATCCCATACTTCTTCTATTTCCAATTCATCCTTCATCTCCACGCAACTTAGCCTGTCGTCCAATTTCTTCATATATTCATCTCTAATATTTTCATCCTCTTCCAATTTCTCCACTTTTATTCTCGCAAATTCAGTTGTCGACACTTTGGCCCTGTGACGCCAACGCGTGCACAGTCCCCTTAATCGTGATATCACGAGAAAGTGGTCTGTGCCAACGTTAATGCCCCTATGGGCTCTGGTGTCAACAACCTTTGCTCTTAGCCTTTCATCCACTATCACAAAATCTATCATACTTCTCTCGCTTCCTCTCTGTCTAGTATACATATGGATATCTTTGTGTTCAAACAACGTGTTCGTAACACAAAGATTCCTCTCCAAACATACATCAATCACTTCTCACCATTCTCGTTCACTCTTTTATCACCAAACTTTCCTAAAACTCTTTCACAACCGTTGCGTGACACACCAACCCAACCATTAAAATCTCCTAACATAACGATTTTCTCATTGTCATCACACCCATTCGCAACATCGTCTAGCAGATTCCAAAACTCCTCCCTCTCGGATAGTGATCTGGACATGTCCGGAGCATACACGCAAATTATGCGCATCCGGACAAGCCCTACCTTCACCTTTATCCATAGGAGCCTTGGACTCACACACGCATAATCTTTCATGCACTTAGCCATCCTTTCAGATATCAGAAGTCCCACGCCTTGGCAAGCTCTGTCACTCTCGGCAACTCCCGACCAGATAGCTGTAAATGGGCCAAGTTGTGAAACCTCTTTTTCCTTGCGCTTCGTTTCATTTACACACAGAAAATCAAGTTTTCTTTCTTCCATAATCAAACATACTTCATCTAATTTTTCATGCATCCCTCCACACACATTCATCGTACTAAAGCGGGTCTCTTTAGCCCACTTTTCGCCCCGTGAGGAACCACGGCGTGATGAGTGGCGAGCCACACCGCTGCCACCGCGTTTAATTGAAGTTTCCAAACACATTCAGTTCCCACGTAAAGCAAGGGAAATATACTGTCCGCCTAGCCAGAGCCCCGCTTGACTAGGTAAGGTTATTTAGTACCCGGAGTTCACCAGGCTCCGGGACGGCGGCACGCTAACGACCAGGCTCACCCCTGGCCACGCATCCCTCGGCACGGCAGACCTTGGATTGGTGTAGGGGCGAAGATGAAAAAAGCCCTTTTCCCTTAGTCGACTTCTACGACACCCACGGGAAGAGATGGGGCAGTGCTATTCTATGCCGACACTACACAGCAAATATATAATTATAATATAACTTATTTATATATTATTATTTAAAAAATTTGCGTTATTACAATTGAAATTATGAATAGTTTTGAATAAGCAAGACTGTTATACCTGTTAATAAGCTAGACTGTTACCAAGTTTCTACACTGATAATTTAAGCGCCTTCCTCATACACATGTCAAGTCAATGCCAACACTAGGTTTATTTATTAGTATATTATTGTACCTGGAAATTCCCCTATTTTCGTTCGCATTCGCACTACAACATTATTTGGGCTCATAATTGCATAGATTATTATCGATTTTTGTAGTTCCATAGTTTACAGATCCGACCAATCAAATGTTAGGAATTTTTCGTCGCAGAACGAACATGGCCGACGTTTTCTAAATGTCATGAAGGTTTTCACAGTGTCTATAAATTATTTTCTGTAGGTCTTCATGCACGGTTTTAAGTTCCCTAAACATTTTATTTTGTAATCATATAGGCATTGTTTAGTGTAAGTTATATTTTATACATTTAAAATGGCAGCAGACCGTGAGATTGCTGCTGAAGATAGTATTCGAGTAGTGTGCCGTTTTCGACCATTGAATGACTCTGAAGAAAAGGCTGGCTCGAAGTTTATTGTTAAGTTTCCATCCGGACCTGACGATAATTGTATTTCAATTGGGGTAAGAGTCGTTCATTAAGTTATGATCTATGATAAATTTATTTTTCATCACCTCAAATTAGATCATGATGACTAATGCATGCATTTCGTCTTGTGTAGCTGCTATGAGACTGCCTTTCATTTCCATTCCGCTTGGGTGATTGTGATTGTATCGCAAATATTTTTGGTATCGTGTTAAGTTATTGTTTTATACTACTTATATTCTATGTTACTCTTTCACGAAAATCAATACAAATACCATCTTGACCTTGACCCAACAGAACATAATATTATGGACCACAATACAATTCTTTGTTACTCTTATTATCTTCACAAGACTACATAATTACGTATGCTAGGAAAACTTGTAATCAATACTGGGAATTCCTACCTACCTTCCAAATTTTATGAATTCTATGTGCATGTAATCAAATATCAAATAGAATTCCAGTTATGGGTACTATCCATTTCCTTTATTGTGTTATGTACTAATTTGTATAAATCAATTTATAACCTTAAACATATTAGGATATTATTGTAATAGAAAAGGAGGAATAAGTAATAGAAAATAAACACACCCTCACCCATTTTCCATATAAGTATTTTTCTCAATGTTTCATATCCTCTGAGGATTAATATTATTGGCAATTAAGCAATATTAAAAGCATTGGTGACCAAGTCAAGACATGTCAACTAAAACCTATTAATTTCACAGGAAAGGATATATTATGTGGGTAGAGATCAATTTTGTTGTAGCAGAATTGAGTGTAAAAACTACTACTAAATCATTTATTTATTTAACATCTCTTGAAGTATCACCTCCTAAATGTTTGTCTCTCAAGTTCTTACTTTATCACTTATAATTGTATTACATATATTTCTAAGAAATGCACTACAGCTAATGGATATGTTCATTTGAAATATCTTTTCTTTGTAATGACCCATACTTTAAAACTGTTAAGAACTGAACATATTCCATTCTTAGATGTGTAGTATACTTTTCCATTCACAAGGATACAAAAATAAAGAATACTCTTTTTATGTTTGAATAAATCTTAGAAATTTGATCCTACAACAAAATAATTAAAAAAAACTAGAAAAAAAAACATTTCTAATGCTATAAAGTATTTTTAACTGGATAAGCGGCTAAAGTACAAAATTCTTAAAAAGGGAACCCAGTGCAAATACTAGTCTTCAACATATACTCAGATATTGTAGTTTGAAGAAAACTATTCATTAGATAAACACATTCTCTTGCCATGTTTGTTTTGTGACAAATTGACTGATTAATGCTGGAACTTATGACATCATTTTTTAATGAATTGTGATATAATGCCGCTTATCTACATTTCATAGTTTGTCAAGTTAAGACTGCTAAACCACCAGACTTGTGGAAGGATGTTGATTAAGGGGTGTGTTTTGGAAGAACTAATAAAATCTCTTCATTTACCTGTGCTAACTGAGGCTATAATAATGCAGCCATTCTATTAATGATTCTCAAACATTCCACATCTCTCATGGATTCCTATCCTAATGCTCTATTTATTTGCACACAGCTTTTATTTGTAAAACAACAAACCAAAAACAAAAATATTTTCTAAAAATTATTGAATTAAATAAAATTAAGTCCATTGTTACTGCATGCACATTTATTCCATATCTTTTATTCTTAGTGAATTTAAAGCTTAACCTGTTAAGTAAGGGGATGTTCCTCAAAATTGTTAACAATCCAGCTTCTTACTGTAAAATAAAAATGCTTTTAGAAGAAATATGTAATAATACTGTTTTCCAATTTAATCATCATTTTTTTTAGGGCAAAGTTTATTTATTTGACAAAGTATTCAAACCAAATGCTACTCAAGAAAAAGTATACAATGAAGCAGCAAAGAGCATTGTGTCTGATGTTCTGGCTGGATACAACGGCACCATATTTGCATATGGGCAGACTAGTTCAGGAAAAACTCATACAATGGAGGGTGTCATAGGTAATTCTAAAATAAATCAATAATTAACTAGTACTAAGCAAGTAATCAATGTTGTGACAGCAAAAGTTTTTTGCTTCATTTTAAAAATGAATACCAGTTACACAAATAATGAATAAATATCTTCTCTTCATTAGAATATGAACATGATGTGACATGTAATTAACCAATACTGTGATTTCAGGTGATCCAACAAAACATGGTATAATACCACGTATAGTCAATGATATTTTCAACCACATCTATGCAATGGAGGAAAATCTAGAATTCCATATAAAAGTTTCTTATTTTGAAATTTATATGGATAAAATTAGAGACTTATTAGATGGTTTGTATTACTTTCCTTGATGTTCATTAAATATTTGTCATGGTTGGAACATTTATTAACCTGCTTATGAAACTTTACAGTGTCAAAAGTGAATCTTAGTGTTCACGAAGACAAAAACAGAGTTCCATTTGTCAAAGGTGCTACTGAACGATTTGTTTCAAGTCCAGAAGAAGTGTTTGAGGTTATTGAAGAGGGAAAATCAAATCGGCATATTGCTGTTACAAGTATGTTTATTTTAAGCTACTCTAAAAATTTAAAGAAAGTTTGATTGTGCCAATACCTTCTTAATTGGTATCCATATTAGTGCAGAGATGAGGTTTGTAAGTTGAGAGCAGGAATAACTAAATTTACTGAAGAGATTTTGATACTACTTTCTGATATTACTTATATGCAAAGCTATTGTTTTCTGAGTCACAAAGTCAATATATTGTTCCTTGTCATGCCAAGGCATACCTTTGCCTAGCAGGGTCGAATGTCTAGTTGCGTATATATTTGAATTGTTCAAGTAAAAGTTTGGATTGGATTGGAATTCTAGCATAATTGCACACCAGCACCAGCTTAAGAGATAAAATTATTATCATAACATCTGTTTTTTTTTCAGACATGAATGAACATTCATCTAGATCACATTCTGTTTTTCTCATCAATGTTAAGCAGGAAAATTTGGAAAACCAGAAGAAGTTATCTGGCAAATTATACTTAGTAGATTTGGCAGGTTCAGAAAAGGTGAACACATTTTTCATTTATATGTAACAGTATTTAAATGAGAAAAGAAAACCAAGATTAAATTAAAACAAATTTAAATATTTCCAGGTATCCAAAACTGGTGCTGAAGGAACTGTGTTAGATGAGGCTAAAAATATTAATAAATCTTTGTCTGCTCTTGGTAATGTGATATCGGCACTCGCTGATGGTAACAAATCTCATATACCATACAGAGATTCAAAGCTAACTAGGATTTTACAAGAGTCACTTGGAGGTAATGCTAGAACAACCATCGTCATTTGCTGCTCCCCAGCTTCCTTCAACGAGAGTGAGACTAAAAGTACTCTTGATTTTGGTAAAAGGTATTATCAGTTTTTCCAATGTGTCTAGGACCTAGACACTAGGTCATAAATATTTTCATAAGATAATATATTGGTTTTTTATTTATTTACAGAGCTAAAACTGTCAAGAATGTTGTGTGTGTCAATGAAGAGCTCACAGCTGAGGAATGGAAACGTCGGTATGAGAGGGAGAAAGAGAAGGTGGCTAGGCTAAAGGGAAAGGTAGTATATACTAACACTTGCTATATATTTTTTTCTTCTAAAAATCCAATATATTTCATATAACCCATATATTTTGTATTCAGGTAGAGAAGTTAGAAACCGAATTAAATCGTTGGCGCTCTGGCGAGACTGTAAGGCCTGAAGAACAAGTCAACCTTCAAGAGATTGAGGCAGTAACCCCGGTGACATCCTTCATCGAAGAAAAACCACCTGCACCTGTAAGTTTGTTTCTTAATTATTTAATACTGAAAGTATGTATATGTATAATTACAAAAATAATTTGCATAGAACATTTATAAAATGATTGTCAATTTACAGCCTGTACCAGTGGCGGTATCCAGTATTGTAGAAGATGCAGCAATGCAAGGCAAACTTGAAGCGTTGTACCAGCAGTTAGATGACAAGGATGAGGAAATCAACCAACATTCACAGCTCATCGAAAAACTCAAGGAGCAGATGATGGAGCAAGAAGAGCTTATTGCTTGTACCAGGTAAATATTTTTACTTGCATAGACAAATTTACCTGTATAATTATCACACACTTTTTATACTAACATATTGTACTATTGATAAATATTCAATGATCTTCATAAATTTTTAGACGAGATTACGAGTCATTGCAAGGAGATATGAACAGGATCCAGCAAGAAAATGAAGCTGCCAAGGAGGAAGTGAAGGAGGTTCTTCAAGCTTTGGAAGAGTTGGCTGTCAATTATGACCAAAAATCACAAGAGGTAGACAGTAAGAGTCGCGAATGTGATCAGATTTCTGAAGAATTGCAGTCTAAACAGGTATTTTAATATAGCAGTTTAATTGTGCAAATGTACTAGCTATTGTAGTTGTACTAGTTATATTTTTTTACAAGTGGAAATAATTTATCTAAATAATTAATGCATTACCCTCAAAATAATTTTCTTAGCCTTTATCACAGAAATACGTGCTTTTCTTAGATCAAAATCATGGACGATTTACATTTAATTATAAATTTCCAGAGTGCACTTTCAACTACCACTGCGGAACTACAACAGTTGAGAGACATGTCTGCCCACCAACGCAAGCGCATAGCTGAATTGCTGTCCAATCTCCTACGAGACTTGGCAGAAATCGGTGCTGCTGTAGGTGGCTCAGACCTGGATCTCAAGTTCAATGTGGACACGGTCGGCAAGCTTGAAGAAGAATTCACTGTGGCCAGGTTGCATATCAGCAAGATGAAGAGTGAAGTCAAGAATATTGTGCAACGCTGCCATGCTCTTGAGACTGCTAACATTGATGCTAATCAGAAGGTATGTATAGAAAAGTTTTAGGCTATTTCAATTGATAAGCTACCTCTATTTTATATTTTTCTGTTCCATTTCAGATATAGCATATAATGATGAATTTCAATATTTTGATAAGTTGAGGTTTAAGTAATTCTCTTATGGTTACATTTATTACAGACAAACGGTCCCCTGACTAAGTATATTTTGCAACCGTATCGTTTATGTTGCAAGTTGAAAGATTGGTGCTATATATATTTGTGACATTAGCAGCAGAAATCTTGCAACTTGTAATCTAAGTTTGCTAGTAACTTACAACTCACAATAACGTTTAATTCCTGTACAGATCGAAGAATACGAGCGGTCGCTAGGCGAGTGTCGTCTGCTGATCTCGCAGCACGAAGCTCGGTGCGCGTCACTGGCGGAGTCCATGAGGGAGGCTGAGAACAAGAAACGACAGTTGGAAGAAGCGGCCGATACGCTGAGGGAAGAATGTGCTCGGTTGCAGGTACTGTATACAGATTTTCTGACATATGTCAAATCATATTTCTAAGTTTGTGTTTCCCATTCTCAGGAGATATTCGTGTTTAATGTAGGTAAAACATTTAAGTAGTCGGAAAACGTATTTTAAAATCGCGCTGTTTTTGTTAAATAATGGATTATTTTCTTAACAAAATGTCGACATTGGTTTCATTATATGAGATCGTAAAAGGTTATGCCAATCTGATAACTTTTTGAGCAAACTTTGTTAATTTATTAAGGTTGTTAGGGGAGGGAAACCTCGTGAGGAAACTCACAATGCTGAATTGTTCTTAGTCATGTGACAGAGTATTCATACAAAGCGTCAATTCTTTAAACATCAGCCGAGCCAAATATAACAAGATGTCCATAAGTAACTCCCATAATGTT